>CM035101.1:29418113-29603113 GCA_020205505.1 Panax japonicus | reverse complement strand
ATCGTGTTGCCTTGATCCTTTCTTCCCTATCCACGACCAACGCAAAACTTGGAAAGCCGTTTGTGGTCGACTTCGTGGGACTTTCATGATAATCAATGACATTTCTCGACACATTTTTGTTTCATATCCATGTTCATGTTAGCCAAAGCCTAACCCGTGAACCCCAACGTGAACAAGAAAAAAATAATAATGTAAACGAACAGTATTCAATCAAAATAGTGATTACCATCATGTAGGCTCATGTGATAGTTTTGAAGCATTTTGAACTGTTTTCCAACAGGTGACCTCAGCGTCCCAGGGAAAAAAAAGAATTTGTGCAGCGCCAGGCGTCGCCCAGGCGTCGCCCAGGCGTCGCCCAGCGCGCCCAGGCGTCGGCCGCTGCGCCCAGGCGTCGGGTTGGGACGCTCGATATTAATTTTTTTTAGTCTTTCTGTATGTTGTTTGAAAACAGTAATCATCAACCTACAATTTACAAGCATTTCATAGTTTTCATATTATGAATTTTTAATTTTACAATTTATTTATATTTTTTATATTTTTTTAATAATTTATTTAATTAAAATTTAATAATAATTAATTTTTGTCTTTTAATTATATTAAAACTTTTTTGTGGGGTACTATTTTGTATTTAGCTTGAACAGCGTACACACTTCTGGTTGGTACACTCGATATTAATTTTTTTTCTTTCTGTATGTTGTTTGGAAACATTAATTATCAACCTACAATTTACAAGCATTTTGTAGTTTGCATATTATAATATTTAAAATTTTACTATTTATTTAAAATTGTAATATTGTTTTAATAATATATTTAATTAAAATACAATATTATATTTGCTTATTAGCAAATTAAATATCTATATAATAAAACATGATATTCAGAAGTAATAATAAGAGTTGGAACACAACAATAATATTACTAGTTATGCGGATTGAACCCTTGACCTCCAAAAGAGTGAGAAAAAGAGAAGAACAAAGAAACCAACTCAACCACAAAACATTTAGAAAATTTATACACCACAATCTATAATAATTGTTACTGAATTGTTTACTAATTAGTCAATATTTGGTACATAAATTTGTACCATAGAAAAAACATCCTCTGAGCCATAAGACCATATAAATATAATTAAAGTTGTCCACCCCACGATTGAGAAAATTGCAGTCAAAGTAGTGTCCACACTCCACCGTATTCATATAATCCAAAAATGGTTAGAAAATAGGCCCTTTTTGGGGAAAATGATGCCCGAAACCGCCTTTGGCAGTTTCAGACGCATAGATCTCGAAAAGATACCCAATTTCAAAAAAAAATTCACCTCAATCGGACATCCGAGCGCAAAGTTACGACATTGTAAAGTTTTTGCATTATGACACACGATTTTAAAACAATTTTTGCATGTGTTTCCGTTTTAATGACATCCATTTTAACTATTTCATCTTCAAGATCTCGAAAAGTACTATGAAAATGACTACTCATAATGGCCAAACGAATTAATGAGCACTGATTTATTCCGGTTTAAAGTTTTTTCCCCAGCATACAACCTTTACCTTCGTTTGCTTCCTAAAGATTAATAATAGTGATAGTCTTAAAGTGCAATTTTATCTCATCAACAAAGAGAAATTAAACTAACAAATTCCTTAAAATTGAGATTCTTGATTTATGTTTTTACCCCAAATTACAGAGGTTGTTTCATTTCTATACAAAACGTACATATGTCAAAAAAAATATTTGATGAATCAACCATTGTGTAACACTGTACATATGTCAAGAAGTGTTAGGTTAGGGTAAGTTATCCATCCTAAGGTTTTTACCTTTTAACAAAAAATTTCTCCATAACTATGTTATGGCGTATTTACAGATAAATGTTTACGATAGTCCATTTACAATCCTCTGCACGGTTTTTGTGGTACCACCTGTAGTTCTTTCTTCTTCTTAGCTATATGATCAAATCTATAAATAGTGGGTTAAACATATTCAACTTTGCTACAGAAACTCCTAAAAATAGTGGGTTAAAATTAAGTTCATTGAGACACATGTATTATGATTACAGAAGACCTTTTATATCATAACACTGCCACATTTAGAAGTGCACATGATTGCTGCCGAAAGGCAACTACAAAGATGCCTTAAAAAATATTTATAAGCATCATACCGAAAGACTAGAGATTCAAGAAGAAAATAAAAGACGAACAAGGGGAAGTTCTTAACTACAACAAAAGTATCAAACCGAGACTATTTAAAAACTGGAAAAAGAACCATGTGAAGGCAAAGAATGAAAATAAATCTACAGGTAAAATGCGCAATTAGGGTTCCACGACCTCATTAAACGTGCAAATTAGGGTTCGCATAACCTATTATGACTCCACATTCATGATTATTCTTGATCTAATTGGGTATTTTCTTCAATTAAAGATTGATGCCGACCGGAGTTAGATGTACTGTGGGATAAAGATTGATGGGAGGGGATTAGTTGATGCGTACCGTGACGGGGTGTCTAATTTTATGAACAAAGTAATAGAACATGCTGATGATCTGAACGGAAATATGAGATGCCAGAGTCTCAAGTGTAAGAACATGATATGGAAGACTACCGATGAAGTGAAATTTGACTTATATTCACGTGGGTTTGTGGATGGGTATTCGGTATGGATTCATCACGGGGAATCAGTTGAGTTTAGAGAACTGTCAGACAGTACTGTAGACCAGTCAGATAACTATGATGTAGTGGACATGTTGGTAGATGCGTATGGCCCTCCGAATATTGACTGGGTTGAAAATGAGCATGCGTCAAGTAGTGCTGATCAACAAAAACCAAATAATTCGGCTGCTGCCTTCTACAAGATACTATCTGAATCAGGGACCCCACTGTATCCTGAACACGACAAGCACACCATGCTTTCTGCAGTGACGAATCTTTTACACTACAAGAATGAGCATGACTGCAGTGAGATAGGATTCAATGATTTGCTTCCTATTTTTAGGGAGTTCTTACCTAAGGATAATACCCTTCCCACGAGTTACTATAAAGTGAAGAAGATGGTTATGAGCAGATCGATGCTTGTGAGCAGGACTGTATGTTATACTATGGGGATGACAAAGATAAGGTGCAGTGTGATATATGCAATTTGCCTCGGTACAAAATCACAAAACGTGGGGGGAAGGAGAAACATGTTCCGAAGACGATATTATGGTACTTTCCTTTTGCGTCGAGGTTGCAGCGTCTATTCATGTCTTCGCATACTGCACCGAGTATACGTTGGCTTAGGACAAAGGATGTCGTCCCTGGTCAGCTTATTCACCCAGCAGATGGAGATGAGTTGAAGAATTTTGATGCTAATTTTCCACAATTTGCCGACGATGTTAGGAATGTCAGGCTTGGCATGGCTACAGATGGATTTTGTCCGTTTAATAATTTTAGTCAGCCATACTCTGTTTGGCAAGTGATTATGGTAGCTTACAATCTTCCACCGTCAATGTGCATGAGGGATCCATATCTTTTCTGGAATTTACTAATACCGGGGGATAAGAGTCCTACAAAAGACATCAACGTGTTCCTTAGACCGTTAGTCGATGAACTTAAGATGTTGTGGGAAACAGGGGTTCAGACTTTTGATAAATCTGCCGGGAAGAATTTTTTGATGAAGGCAGCCTTATTGTGGACTATCACTGACTTTCCGGCACTTGGGATGGTCAGTGGTTGGTCGACCCATGGTAATTTGTCATGTCCAATCTGTATGGGGGATGTGCAGGTCACACAACTGCGTCATGAGCGAAAAACTAGTTTCTTTGGAACTGCTCGAAGATTTTTGCCTATTGAGCACAATTATAGAAAGATGTCTACACAGTTCAATAGAAAAACAGAAAAGAAGGGGGTTGTTTGTCGCTTGTCGGGCAGCGATGTACTGGGATGGCTAAATGATTTGACATTTCCATCACAATAGATCTAGAAGGGGGGGGGGGGGTTGAATAGATTCTTTTCTTTTAAAATACTTTTCTGGTTTATGATGTATTGTTCATATTAGATTATATGACAAACATAGAATCTTTTCAAGCACAGCGGAATAAGTAAAAGATTCCCCTCCTTCATTGATATATTCATAATCATACAAACATTGTTCGTTGGATTAGTTTAGTTGTAAGCAGTTAAAACATACATAGAAGTTATAGCAGTTATAGACATAATATAAATGACATAATGTAAAAGACACAAGGGGTTTTAAGTGGTTCAGAGACTCAAGCTCCTAATCCACTCTTCTGCTTTCAACTAGCAGGATTTCCACTAAGGAAGGGCAGCAACTTGAATCTCTACGATTCCTTCAAGGCCAGCAGTCTTGGGACTTCAGTTCACTAAGAACTCTTCAAAGCCAGCAGCCTTGGGACTCATCTAGTTCCCTAGGGACTCATCTAGTTCCCTAGGAACTCTTCAAGCCCAGCAGGCTTGGAACTTCGTTTAGTCCCTCTGGACAAGGACCCTTAGGCCCTGCTTTGTTTAGTCCCTCCGGACAAGGACCCCTCAGGCCCTGGCTTCTTTGAGTTGTTGTTGTTGTTGTTGGAGTCGGTGCTAAGCTGCTAAGATGTCTTCATGCTCTGAACATCTTCTATCTTTAGCAGCTTCGGCTTGATCATCCTTGAAGAACAGTTGAGTGTTGCATGATGATTTCTTTTGTTATTCCATTCTTTATTATACTCAGTTGGTTACAGTTTTGACTTCTATACTCCATGAAATTAGTAGAATATCCTTGATATTTGCTCTTCATCCAGTATCTTTTCATGAAAATATTCTTCTGATCATTTGTGACAACCCGAGAAATTAGACAATTTATGAAAATCATAATTGATTGATTTAAGGTTCAATATTAGGACCTAGACAGGAAATAAGTGTATGGAATTGGCAGTTATGTAATGAAATTTTAAGAATTTCAAAAGTTTTGAACAAAACTTGAATTATGTGATAGACTGTAAGTGATAGTCTAGTAATGAGGTATAAGATTATGGTAGATTTAAAATTCTTTTGAAGAATTATCAGGGGTAAGTATCGAAGTGAATACTAGTCGGTATATTTGGTTACATATGTGAACCGTAATGATTTGAGATCAAGGATTGATCAGATAAGTTATAACTTTAGAAAAATCCTAAAGTTATGTTAATCATACGTTTATTAAGTTAGAAAAATATAACGAATTGTTAGAAACCCTAACGGTACGCTCAAAACTTTAATTTTAGTTCCGGGAATCTGAAACCCTAAATTCATGATATGAATATGGTGATTAAGTTAGAAAACCCTAACGATATGTTCAGAAACCCTAATTTCAGTTTCGAGAATTTAAACCCTAATTTGGGAACCCTAATGCTAGGTATTAAATCCTAAGGGTTAAAAAGTTGTGTGTAAGAAATATGAACATTATGTGATGGTTTATATTTGTTTATTATATAAACAAACAAAAGAAACTAGTGTAACCCTAATTATATATTAGGAATGAAGGATTTAATAACTTAAGGGTTATGGGAAAAGAGAATTGTGGTATTTAGAATACTTACTAATTTTAAGAGATTTATTTATATATCTCAAGTGATTAATTTTATAACCTAATTATAGCAAGTCTAATTGGGTTAAGAAAATAAGTGTGCATGAGCAAGGATTGGTGTTATAATTGATGAAGTAAAAACCCTAAGTAAATGATTTGGGTTGAATAAGAATTTAAGGTATTGGATTATATATATTATGGCTCAAGAGTTGACCCAATTTATTTGGTGGAGAAGTCCAAGTTATTAGCTAATTAATTTCAAGCTCAAAAGATGGAAGTGGTAGCCCAAATTTTAGCCCAATTGTGGAGGAACACTTTAGACTTTTGGTACACTAGATATTACATAAAAAAGTGAAGCAAGACTTGGAGCATTCAATGGCCAAGTGGCCAGCCATATAAGAGAGAAAAGAGGGGGAATGAATGTGTATTAATTGCTAACTTTAGTTGGTGACCAACTTCCCTACTAAAGGAATATTTGGATCACTTTGTGGTCGTCTTTATTGATTACATCCTTATTTATTCCAAAAGCCGTGAAGATCATGAACAACACTTGAGGCTGACACTCCAAAAGCTTCGTGAATACAAGCTTTATGCCAAGTTAAAGAAATGAGAATTCTGGCTTGAGGAAGTAGCATTCCTTGGGAACGTAGTATCAAGTCATGGAATATCTGTTGACCCAGCAAAGATTGAAGCAATTCAAATCTAAGAGCAACCTAAATCAGTGATCGAAGTACGTAGCTTTCTCGGCTTAGCTGGTTATTATCGGTGATTCGTGGAAGGATTTTCTCGAATTACTACTCCATTAACTTAGCTGACTCGGAAAGATACAAAGTTCGGTTGGAGCGAAGAATGTGAGAAGAGTTTTCAAGAACTCAAGAGGAGACTCATTTCAACACATGTTCTGACAATACCATCTGGCTCGGAGGGATTTGTCATCTACAGTGATGCTTTGGGCAAAGGGTTGGGATGTGTTCTCATGCAACATGGGAAAGTCATAGCCTATGCCTCAAGACACCTCAAAGAATATGAGAGGAATTATCCTACTCATGATCTAGAGTTGGCAGCTGTTGTCTTTGCACTTAAAATTTGGAGGCATTACTTGTATGGGGAGAAGGTGGAGATCTTTACGGATCATAAAAGCCTCAAATATTTCTTTACTCAAAAGGAACTCAACATACGATAATGACGTTGGCTTGAACTGTTGAAAGATTATGATCATACCATCCAATACCATCCTGGAAAAGCGAACGTAGTAGCTGATAAATTGAGTAGAAGATCATATGCAAGTATGAGTGCGATATTGTCAACGCAAAGGCCCATTTTGTGTGACTTGCAAAGGATGGAGATAGAGTTAAAGACTCCAGCGACCCATGTGATGATGGCGAATATACGAGTAGAACCAACTTTAATCGATAAAGTTAAAGCTGCTCAAGTTACAGACTTGGAGCTGATGCGTATGAGGAAGAAAGTGCAAGAAGGTGCTATGCCGGAAGCAAGAATCGATGAAGAAGGAATACTTCGAGTAAACTCCAGACTTTGCGTTCCTAACGACCCTGATTTAAAGTATAAAATCATGATGGAGGCGCACAACACACCGTTTGCAATCCATTCTGGGAGTACCAAAATGTATCATGATACTCGTCATATATTTTGGTGGAGCAATATGAAGAGATAGATAGTGTTGTTTATCTCAAGGTGTCTAACTTGTCAATGAGTTAAAGCAGAGCATCAAGTACCAAAAGGTCCATTACAACCACAAGAAATTCGAGAATGGAAGTGGGAGCACATTACCATGGATTTCGTTACTGGTCTTCCTAAGGTTTCTCAAGGCATAGATGCAATTTGGGTCATTGTAAGACCCCAGTTTTTATAAATAAAGATGAATTTTTATAATTATTATTTTTGAATATTATGGAAGAAATTTGATATAATGTTATAGTTGTGGGTAATATTTATAAATTTTGCAAAGTACGCAAGTTGTTATAAAATAGTCGTTTGGTCGGGGAATATTCTTCTTGTCGAGGAATAATCGTACGACGACAAAATTATTGGTGGACCCCACAACAGAATTATTGTCGGACTGAGAAAACGACAAAAATATTTTATTAAAAATAACGGCGGAAGTTTTACCGTTGATACTGTTGAACTACTGGGTAGTAAAAGTACAGTAATACGCGTTGTTGCATAGTAACACACGGTATTGATTATTGATATTTATGTGAGAAGTCGCTCAGTTTGATTCAATTATTGTCGATTAATAATATGAATTATTATAGCGATGATGACGTTTTGTTTTATTCGTATTATTAACGTAATAAAACAGAAACATCTTTTTATATAAAACAGAATACTTTATTAAAGTTATTTTATAAATAGAATATATTATATTTTATTATGCATAGTGTTGCATAGTGCCTTGCATAGTGTTGCATAGTGTTTGCATAGTAAAAATCTTTTTATATAAATAGAATATATTATATTTTATTTAAAAGATTTTTCTTTAAATATGGACCGTCAGATTAAAGTAAATCAATCTGGACCGTTCATGGATTAGTTACTATGCATTCCATTTTTTTATAAATAGAAGCTCATTCCTTCATTATTTTCTTACGAATTCACTGAACTCTAGAGAGAGAAACTATAGAGAGATAGAAGAAAAACTTTCTGCTACTTAACTTTTCTTTTCCCATATCCAGTTTCTGTTACGGTAAGGGATATTATTCTTTTGTATTCAAGAAGAGAACTTCTGTTATTCCATTTCTTTATTGTTCTGTTGGAATAACCTGTATACGCGGTCTACCCTATACTTGGTGACATTCTTCTATTATTCTGTTGGAACATCCTGTCTGTGTGTTTTACACCGGACCTGGTTCCGTTTTTATTGTTATTCCGTTGGAACATCCTGTCTGTGTGTTTTACACCGGACCTGGTTCCGTCTTTATTATTATTCCGTTGGAACATCCTGTCTGTGTGTTTTACACCGGACCTGGTTCCGTCTTTATTATTCTGTTGGAACATCCTGTCGGTGTGAATTTCACCTGACCTGGTTCCATTATTATTATTCTGTTGGAATAACCTGTCTGTGCGGTCTATCGCATGCATGGTGATTTCTTTTGTTATTCCATTCTTTATTATACTCAGTTGGATAAAACTTTGATTTCTATACTCCATGAAATTAGTGGAATATCCTTGACATTTGCGCTTCATCCAGTATCCTTTCATGGAAATATTCTTCTGATCATTCTTGAATTGTACACCACAAAATAGTATCGTGTTGACAATTTGGACGTTAATAATTCCTGGATAAAATAATTCTTGAACTTGTTTTTATTGAATTCTTATATCATTGTCATCATCCTCTTATTTATATTTTTGAAAGTCATCTGTGGCCTGTAGAGCATGGATGGACTTGGTATGATTATGACCAGGGATTATTCGGTGTAATCATGACCGTAATGTTACAAATGATGTGGTAAAAGTCTCATTTGCCGTAGTGCATTAATGGACAGTTGTTGGCATGATCATGACCATTGATGAATACACAAATATCCTTGGCCCGTAGTGCATGGAATTTGTGGTCGTGACCCTAATGAGTATCCTTGGCCGTAGTGCAGGGATGATGTGGATTATTTATTAAGCTGAGTCCCAGCGATAAAAGTGATTAAAAACTTTTTAAATCATAAAAGATAGTAGATTTTATTCTCTACTTGACTCTTTTAATGGATTGCTTGATCCACTGCTGTTAAACTTGATGTTGTTATATTTTATCAGTTTAATACTGTTGAAGGCTAACGATAATTTATTCTGCATTAGCTTAATCATAATATTTCTTACTGGGCTAGTTGAGCTCGCCCTTTCTTTCACTGTTCTCTTCAGGAAATGAGAACATAGCAGGGACGAGTCGGGGAACGGAGTGACGGTCCAGAAGATAACATTAGTAGTCCTCACTATTCTGTGAAATAGTGTGACAATAATTGTATTGAGGACTCCTTTTGAGTTTGTATGATCTCTAGTAGACAATTATTGTATTCAAACTCACAGTTATGTTTTGTCGTATTGTACACGACAGTTGTATTAGTAAGTTGTATTTGAATTTTGTACCATGTATCTGACGACCCAAGATGGGTGATGTATACCTAATTTTGGGGGCGTCACAGTTGGTATCACAGCTTAGGGATATGATCCCTGGCTAAGATGTGAGAATAGTACTAGGAGGGGAGAGACGGGGAATTCCTTCGCTAGTATGACCTACCTAAGTTTATGTGGTATTTAATTGGTCGGTCAGAATTTAATGATAATATGTTACATGTCAATTAACCTTTGTTTTGTGGCAGTATCTGAAAATGACATCCGAGAATGTTGAGAATAGCAATGGAGCACAGGCGACCGTTGATTCACCACATATCAATAATCAGGATAATGTGCATCAGCAAGGTGACGATCCTCATGCAAACAACAACACTGTCCAAATGATGAATGATCAAATGTTCAGGGGCTTTATGCAATTCATGCAATAGCAAGCGAGAGCAGCTCCTATCCAAAATGCAGGTGGAAACACTGGAAACTCTCGGGTGGTCACCGCTAAACAAATCAAGGAGCTGGGACCACCGGAGTTTAAGGGAGAACCAAAACCACTTATAGCGGAAGCATGGATAAAGCAGATCACCAAGATATTTGATGTCTTGGGATGCTCCGAGGAGCTGAGAGGCAGATTACTGGTGGAAATAGGTAAAACGTACTCAAACTGCCGTACTAAAGATGTCTTGGGAGAAGTTCCAAGAGCTGTTCAACGACAAATACTTTCCCGAAAGTATTAGTCACATGAAGGAGGTGGAGTTTATCAAGTTGGAACAAAACAATATGATCGTGTCGCAATACGAGGCTAAATTTGCGGAGTTATCCCGGTTTGCGTCCCACTTGGTGGATAATGAAGAGATAATGACACGGATGTTTTTAAGAGGTTTGAAGCCGGAGATACGTCAACATCTTATTTCTTATAAACTGTGTTTATATTCAGATGTTGTAAATAGGGCTCAGTTAGTGGAGCGCGATAACGAGTCAACGCAACTAAAAGAGAGCAGCTGGCAAAATGATAATACTAGCGAGAGCAGTCATCGAAGCGGTGACAACAAGCGTGGAGGGAATCAACATGCCAGAAATGGTAACCACTTCGGTGGTAATCAGGGCCAAAACAATAAGAATAGACATTTCAAGAAGAGGAGATTCAACAATGATGGAAAGACGTCAGCACCATCACCTGTCGTTAAGGAAGGAAAACGACCACCTATAATATGTTTCAAATCCGGAGGGGAGGGGCACATCAGTCCAAACTGCGCAATGACGTCCAAAGCATGTTATAATTGTGGAAGAGAAGGTCCTGTAGCCCGATTTTGTCATTCACCGAAGACAAATTCAGCTAGGATGGAGGCACCAAAGGCCATCCCAGAAAAGTCAAAACCGGTAGTGCAAGGGAGAGCATTTGTTGTGACTTCCCAGAAAGCAAGGAACCCGAATGAGGTCATAACGGGTAAGCTTATCATAAACTCTAACAAAATCTATACTTTATTTGATACCGGTTCTACCCATTCTTTTATTTCTCCTATTTGCGCTCATCGATTAAATTTGACTCCGGAGAAATTAGACTTTGACTTATCTGTGGAAAATCAATTGGGAGAAACCTTCATTACATCAACTGTTTATAAGTCTTGTTTAGTTCAAATCGGTACCCTCACACTACCCGTAGATCTTATTTCATTGAAAATACTTGCATTTGACGAGATTCTAGGGATTGATTGGTTAACTACTCATCATGCAAAAATTGATTGTTTTCGTAAGGTTGTTAGCTTTCGTATTCCTAATCAACCTATTATACGAATTCAAGTGACCAAACCATTAAAATCAATCATGGTCATCTCAAGCCATAAAGCTATTCGTTTATTAAAAAATGGATGTCAAGCTTTCTTAGCTCATTTCACAGATTTAAACAAAAATACGTCAGTTTTGAACGATATTTCTATTGTTAATAAATTTCCCGACGTATTCCCCGAAGAACTTCCTGGCCTACCCCCTGAGCGTGAAATTGAATTTTGTATCGACCTTGAACCAGATACAAAACCCATTTCTAAAGCTCCATATCGAATGGCTCCTATTGAACTTCAGGAGTTAAAGACCTAACTGCAGGAATTGTTAGACATCGACTTTATTCATCCTAGTACTTCTCCTTGGGGTGCTCCTGTTCTATTCGTGAAGAAGAAAGATGGGAGTATGTGACTTTGTATTGATTATCGGGAGTTGAATCATGTCACCATCAAAAATAGGTATCCATTGCCACGTATTGATGACCTGTTTGACCAGTTGCAAGGAGCTAAATTCTTTTCAAAGATTGATCTTCATTTCGGATCTCACCAATTGAAGATTAGAACCGATGACATTCCAAAGACGGCTTTCAGAACTCGGTACGGGCATTATGAATTCTTAGTCATGTCCTTTGGATTGACTAATTCTCCTGCTGCCTTCATGGATATGATGAACCGAGTATTTAAGGAATATTTGGATCACTTTGTGGTCGTATTTATTGATTACATCCTTATTTATTCCAAAAGCCGTGAAGATCATGAACAACACTTGAGGCTGACACTCCAAAAGCTTCGTGAATACAAGCTTTATGCCAAGTTAAAGAAATGAGAATTCTGGCTTGAGGAAGTAGCATTCCTTGGGCACGTAGTATCAAGTCATGGAATATCTGTTGACCCAGCAAAGATTGAAGCAATTCAAATCTAAGAGCAACCTAAATCAGTGATCGAAGAACGTAGCTTTCTCGGCTTAGCTGGTTATTATCGGTGATTCGTGGAAGGATTTTCTCGAATTGCTACTCCATTAACTTAGCTGACTCGGAAAGATACAAAGTTCGGTTGGAGCGAAGAATGTGAGAAGAGTTTTCAAGAACTCAAGAGGAGACTCATTTCAACACATGTTCTGACAATACCATCTGGCTCAGAGGGATTTGTCATCTACAGTGATGCTTTGGGCAAAGGGTTGGGATGTGTTCTCATGCAACATGGGAAAGTCATAGCCTATGCCTCAAGACACCTCAAAGAATATGAGAGGAATTATCCTACTCATGATCTAGAGTTGGCAGCTGTTGTCTTTGCACTTAAAATTTGGAGGCATTACTTGTATGGGGAGAAGGTGGAGATCTTTACGGATCATAAAAGCCTCAAATATTTCTTTACTCAAAAGGAACTCAACATACGATAATGATGTTGGCTTGAACTGTTGAAAGATTATGATCATACCATCCAATACCATCCTGGAAAAGCGAACGTAGTAGCTGATAAATTGAGTAGAAGATCATATGCAAGTATGAGTGCGATATTGTCAACGCAAAGGCCCATTTTGTGTGACTTGCAAAGGATGGAGATAGAGTTAAAGACTCCAGCGACCCATGTGATGATGGCGAATATACGAGTAGAACCAACTTTAATCGATAAAGTTAAAGCTGCTCAAGTTACAGACTTGGAGCTGATGCGTATGAGGAAGAAAGTGCAAGAAGGTGCTATGCCGGAAGCAAGAATCGATGAAGAAGGAATACTTCGAGTAAACTCCAGACTTTGCGTTCCTAACGACCCTGATTTAAAATATAAAATCATGATGGAGGCGCACAACACACCGTTTGCAATCCATTCTGGGAGTACCAAAATGTATCATGATACTCGTCATATATTTTGGTGGAGCAATATGAAGAGATAGATAGTGTTGTTTATCTCAAGGTGTCTAACTTGTCAATGAGTTAAAGCAGAGCATCAAGTACCAAAAGGTCCATTACAACCACAAGAAATTCGAGAATGGAAGTGGGAGCACATTACCATGGATTTCGTTACTGGTCTTCCTAAGGTTTCTCAAGGCATAGATGCAATTTGGGTCATTGTAAGACCCCAGTTTTTATAAATAAAGATGAATTTTTATAATTATTATTTTTGAATATTATGGAAGAAATTTGATATAATGTTATAGTTGTGGGTAATATTTATAAATTTTGCAAAGTACGCAAGTTGTTATAAAATAGTCGTTTGGTCGGGGAATATTCTTCTTGTCGAGGAATAATCGTACGACGACAAAATTATTGGTGGACCCCACAACAGAATTATTGTCGGACTGAGAAAACGACAAAAATATTTTATTAAAAATAACGGCGGAAGTTTTACCGTTGATACTGTTGAACTACTGGGTAGTAAAAGTACAGTAATACGCGTTGTTGCATAGTAACACACGGTATTGATTATTGATATTTATGTGAGAAGTCGCTCAGTTTGATTCAATTATTGTCGATTAATAATATGAATTATTATAGCGATGATGACGTTTTGTTTTATTCGTATTATTAACGTAATAAAACAGAAACATCTTTTTATATAAAACAGAATACTTTATTAAAGTTATTTTATAAATAGAATATATTATATTTTATTATGCATAGTGTTGCATAGTGCCTTGCATAGTGTTGCATAGTGTTTGCATAGTAAAAATCTTTTTATATAAATAGAATATATTATATTTTATTTAAAAGATTTTTCTTTAAATATGGACCGTCAGATTAAAGTAAATCAATCTGGACCGTTCATGGATTAGTTACTATGCATTCCATTTTTTTATAAATAGAAGCTCATTCCTTCATTATTTTCTTACGAATTCACTGAACTCTAGAGAGAGAAACTATAGAGAGATAGAAGAAAAGCTTTCTGCTACTTAACTTTTCTTTTCCCATATCCAGTTTCTGTTACGGTAAGGGATATTATTCTTTTGTATTCAAGAAGAGAACTTCTGTTATTCCATTTCTTTATTGTTCTGTTGGAATAACCTGTATACGCGGTCTACCCTATACTTGGTGACATTCTTCTATTATTCTGTTGGAACATCCTGTCTGTGTGTTTTACACCGGACCTGGTTCCGTTTTTATTGTTATTCCGTTGGAACATCCTGTCTGTGTGTTTTACACCGGACCTGGTTCCGTCTTTATTATTATTCCGTTGGAACATCCTGTCTGTGTGTTTTACACCGGACCTGGTTCCGTCTTTATTATTCTGTTGGAACATCCTGTCGGTGTGAATTTCACCTGACCTGGTTCCATTATTATTATTCTGTTGGAATAACCTGTCTGTGCGGTCTATCGCATGCATGGTGATTTCTTTTGTTATTCCATTCTTTATTATACTCAGTTGGATAAAACTTTGATTTCTATACTCCATGAAATTAGTGGAATATCCTTGACATTTGCGCTTCATCCAGTATCCTTTCATGGAAATATTCTTCTGATCATTCTTGAATTGTACACCACAAAATAGTATCGTGTTGACAATTTGGACGTTAATAATTCCTGGATAAAATAATTCTTGAACTTGTTTTTATTGAATTCTTATATCATTGTCATCATCCTCTTATTTATATTTTTGAAAGTCATCTGTGGCCTGTAGAGCATGGATGGACTTGGTATGATTATGACCAGGGATTATTCGGTGTAATCATGACCGTAATGTTACAAATGATGTGGTAAAAGTCTCATTTGCCGTAGTGCATTAATGGACAGTTGTTGGCATGATCATGACCATTGATGAATACACAAATATCCTTGGCCCGTAGTGCATGGAATTTGTGGTCGTGACCCTAATGAGTATCCTTGGCCGTAGTGCAGGGATGATGTGGATTATTTATTAAGCTGAGTCCCAGCGATAAAAGTGATTAAAAACTTTTTAAATCATAAAAGATAGTAGATTTTATTCTCTACTTGACTCTTTTAATGGATTGCTTGATCCACTGCTGTTAAACTTGATGTTGTTATATTTTATCAGTTTAATACTGTTGAAGGCTAACGATAATTTATTCTGCATTAGCTTAATCATAATATTTCTTACTGGGCTAGTTGAGCTCGCCCTTTCTTTCACTGTTCTCTTCAGGAAATGAGAACATAGCAGGGACGAGTCGGGGAACGGAGTGACGGTCCAGAAGATAACATTAGTAGTCCTCACTATTCTGTGAAATAGTGTGACAATAATTGTATTGAGGACTCCTTTTGAGTTTGTATGATCTCTAGTAGACAATTATTGTATTCAAACTCACAGTTATGTTTTGTCGTATTGTACACGACAGTTGTATTAGTAAGTTGTATTTGAATTTTGTACCATGTATCTGACGACCCAAGATGGGTGATGTATACCTAATTTTGGGGGCGTCACAGTTGGTATCACAGCTTAGGGATATGATCCCTGGCTAAGATGTGAGAATAGTACTAGGAGGGGAGAGACGGGGAATTCCTTCGCTAGTATGACCTACCTAAGTTTATGTGGTATTTAATTGGTCGGTCAGAATTTAATGATAATATGTTACATGTCAATTAACCTTTGTTTTGTGGCAGTATCTGAAAATGACATCCGAGAATGTTGAGAATAGCAATGGAGCACAGGCGACCGTTGATTCACCACATATCAATAATCAGGATAATGTGCATCAGCAAGGTGACGATCCTCATGCAAACAACAACACTGTCCAAATGATGAATGATCAAATGTTCAGGGGCTTTATGCAATTCATGCAATAGCAAGCGAGAGCAGCTCCTATCCAAAATGCAGGTGGAAACACTGGAAACTCTCGGGTGGTCACCGCTAAACAAATCAAGGAGCTGGGACCACCGGAGTTTAAGGGAGAACCAAAACCACTTATAGCGGAAGCATGGATAAAGCAGATCACCAAGATATTTGATGTCTTGGGATGCTCCGAGGAGCTGAGAGGCAGATTACTGGTGGAAATAGGTAAAACGTACTCAAACTGCCGTACTAAAGATGTCTTGGGAGAAGTTCCAAGAGCTGTTCAACGACAAATACTTTCCCGAAAGTATTAGTCACATGAAGGAGGTGGAGTTTATCAAGTTGGAACAAAACAATATGATCGTGTCGCAATACGAGGCTAAATTTGCGGAGTTATCCCGGTTTGCGTCCCACTTGGTGGATAATGAAGAGATAATGACACGGATGTTTTTAAGAGGTTTGAAGCCGGAGATACGTCAACATCTTATTTCTTATAAACTGTGTTTATATTCAGATGTTGTAAATAGGGCTCAGTTAGTGGAGCGCGATAACGAGTCAACGCAACTAAAAGAGAGCAGCTGGCAAAATGATAATACTAGCGAGAGCAGTCATCGAAGCGGTGACAACAAGCGTGGAGGGAATCAACATGCCAGAAATGGTAACCACTTCGGTGGTAATCAGGGCCAAAACAATAAGAATAGACATTTCAAGAAGAGGAGATTCAACAATGATGGAAAGACGTCAGCACCATCACCTGTCGTTAAGGAAGGAAAACGACCACCTATAATATGTTTCAAATCCGGAGGGGAGGGGCACATCAGTCCAAACTGCGCAATGACGTCCAAAGCATGTTATAATTGTGGAAGAGAAGGTCCTGTAGCCCGATTTTGTCATTCACCGAAGACAAATTCAGCTAGGATGGAGGCACCAAAGGCCATCCCAGAAAAGTCAAAACCGGTAGTGCAAGGGAGAGCATTTGTTGTGACTTCCCAGAAAGCAAGGAACCCGAATGAGGTCATAACGGGTAAGCTTATCATAAACTCTAACAAAATCTATACTTTATTTGATACCGGTTCTACCCATTCTTTTATTTCTCCTATTTGCGCTCATCGATTAAATTTGACTCCGGAGAAATTAGACTTTGACTTATCTGTGGAAAATCAATTGGGAGAAACCTTCATTACATCAACTGTTTATAAGTCTTGTTTAGTTCAAATCGGTACCCTCACACTACCCGTAGATCTTATTTCATTGAAAATACTTGCATTTGACGAGATTCTAGGGATTGATTGGTTAACTACTCATCATGCAAAAATTGATTGTTTTCGTAAGGTTGTTAGCTTTCGTATTCCTAATCAACCTATTATACGAATTCAAGTGACCAAACCATTAAAATCAATCATGGTCATCTCAAGCCATAAAGCTATTCGTTTATTAAAAAATGGATGTCAAGCTTTCTTAGCTCATTTCACAGATTTAAACAAAAATACGTCAGTTTTGAACGATATTTCTATTGTTAATAAATTTCCCGACGTATTCCCCGAAGAACTTCCTGGCCTACCCCCTGAGCGTGAAATTGAATTTTGTATCGACCTTGAACCAGATACAAAACCCATTTCTAAAGCTCCATATCGAATGGCTCCTATTGAACTTCAGGAGTTAAAGACCTAACTGCAGGAATTGTTAGACATCGACTTTATTCATCCTAGTACTTCTCCTTGGGGTGCTCCTGTTCTATTCGTGAAGAAGAAAGATGGGAGTATGTGACTTTGTATTGATTATCGGGAGTTGAATCATGTCACCATCAAAAATAGGTATCCATTGCCACGTATTGATGACCTGTTTGACCAGTTGCAAGGAGCTAAATTCTTTTCAAAGATTGATCTTCATTTCGGATCTCACCAATTGAAGATTAGAACCGATGACATTCCAAAGACGGCTTTCAGAACTCGGTACGGGCATTATGAATTCTTAGTCATGTCCTTTGGATTGACTAATTCTCCTGCTGCCTTCATGGATATGATGAACCGAGTATTTAAGGAATATTTGGATCACTTTGTGGTCGTATTTATTGATTACATCCTTATTTATTCCAAAAGCCGTGAAGATCATGAACAACACTTGAGGCTGACACTCCAAAAGCTTCGTGAATACAAGCTTTATGCCAAGTTAAAGAAATGAGAATTCTGGCTTGAGGAAGTAGCATTCCTTGGGCACGTAGTATCAAGTCATGGAATATCTGTTGACCCAGCAAAGATTGAAGCAATTCAAATCTAAGAGCAACCTAAATCAGTGATCGAAGAACGTAGCTTTCTCGGCTTAGCTGGTTATTATCGGTGATTCGTGGAAGGATTTTCTCGAATTGCTACTCCATTAACTTAGCTGACTCGGAAAGATACAAAGTTCGGTTGGAGCGAAGAATGTGAGAAGAGTTTTCAAGAACTCAAGAGGAGACTCATTTCAACACATGTTCTGACAATACCATCTGGCTCAGAGGGATTTGTCATCTACAGTGATGCTTTGGGCAAAGGGTTGGGATGTGTTCTCATGCAACATGGGAAAGTCATAGCCTATGCCTCAAGACACCTCAAAGAATATGAGAGGAATTATCCTACTCATGATCTAGAGTTGGCAGCTGTTGTCTTTGCACTTAAAATTTGGAGGCATTACTTGTATGGGGAGAAGGTGGAGATCTTTACGGATCATAAAAGCCTCAAATATTTCTTTACTCAAAAGGAACTCAACATACGATAATGATGTTGGCTTGAACTGTTGAAAGATTATGATCATACCATCCAATACCATCCTGGAAAAGCGAACGTAGTAGCTGATAAATTGAGTAGAAGATCATATGCAAGTATGAGTGCGATATTGTCAACGCAAAGGCCCATTTTGTGTGACTTGCAAAGGATGGAGATAGAGTTAAAGACTCCAGCGACCCATGTGATGATGGCGAATATACGAGTAGAACCAACTTTAATCGATAAAGTTAAAGCTGCTCAAGTTACAGACTTGGAGCTGATGCGTATGAGGAAGAAAGTGCAAGAAGGTGCTATGCCGGAAGCAAGAATCGATGAAGAAGGAATACTTCGAGTAAACTCCAGACTTTGCGTTCCTAACGACCCTGATTTAAAATATAAAATCATGATGGAGGCGCACAACACACCGTTTGCAATCCATTCTGGGAGTACCAAAATGTATCATGATACTCGTCATATATTTTGGTGGAGCAATATGAAGAGATAGATAGTGTTGTTTATCTCAAGGTGTCTAACTTGTCAATGAGTTAAAGCAGAGCATCAAGTACCAAAAGGTCCATTACAACCACAAGAAATTCGAGAATGGAAGTGGGAGCACATTACCATGGATTTCGTTACTGGTCTTCCTAAGGTTTCTCAAGGCATAGATGCAATTTGGGTCATTGTAAGACCCCAGTTTTTATAAATAAAGATGAATTTTTATAATTATTATTTTTGAATATTATGGAAGAAATTTGATATAATGTTATAGTTGTGGGTAATATTTATAAATTTTGCAAAGTACGCAAGTTGTTATAAAATAGTCGTTTGGTCGGGGAATATTCTTTTTGTCGAGGAATATTCGTACGACGGCAAAATTATTGGTGGACCCCACAACAGAATTATTGTCGGACTGAGAAAACGACAAAAATATTTTATTAAAAATAACGGCGGAAGTTTTACCGTTGATACTGTTGAACTACTGGGTAGTAAAAGTACAGTAATACGCGTTGTTGCATAGTAACACACTGTATTGATTATTGATATTTATGTGAGAAGTCGCTCAGTTTGATTAAATTATTGTCGATTAATAATATGAATTATTATAGCGATGATGACGTTTTGTTTTATTCGTATTATTAACGTAATAAAACAGAAACATCTTTTTATATAAAACAGAATACTTTATTAAAGTTATTTTATAAATAGAATATATTATATTTTATTATGCATAGTGTTGCATAGTGCCTTGTATAGTGTTGCATAGTGTTTGCATAGTAAAAATCTTTTTATATAAATAGAATATATTATATTTTATTTAAAAGATTTTTCTTTAAATATGGACCGTCAGATTAAAGTAAATCAATCTGGACCGTTCATGGATTAGTTACTATGCATTCTATTTTTCTATAAATAGAAACTCATTCCTTCATTATTTTCTTACGAATTCACTGAACTCTAGATAGAGAAACTATAGAGAGATAGAAGAAAAGCTTTCTGCTACTTAACTTTTCTTTTCCCATATCCAGTTTCTGTTACGGTAAGGGATATTATTCTTTTGTATTCAAGAAGAGAACTTCTGTTATTCCATTTCTTTATTGTTCTGTTGGAATAACCTGTATACGCGGTCTACCCTATACTTGGTGACATTCTTCTATTATTCTGTTGGAACATCCTGTCTGTGTGTTTTACACCGGACCTGGTTCCGTTTTTATTGTTATTCCGTTGGAACATCCTGTCTGGGTGTTTTACACCGGACCTGGTTCCGTCTTTATTATTATTCCGTTGGAACATCCTGTCTGTGTGTTTTACACCGGACCTGGTTCCGTCTTTATTATTCTGTTGGAACATCCTGTCGGTGTGAATTTCACCTGACCTGGTTCCATTATTATTATTCTGTTGGAATAACCTGTCTGTGCGGTCTATCGCATGCATGGTGATTTCTTTTGTTATTCCATTCTTTATTATACTCAGTTGGATAAAACTTTGATTTCTATACTCCATGAAATTAGTGGAATATCCTTGACATTTGCGCTTCATCCAGTATCCTTTCATGGAAATATTCTTCTTATCATTCTTGAATTTTACACCACAAAATAGTATCGTGTTGACAATTTGGACGTTAATAATTCCTGGATAAAATAATTCTTGAACTTGTTTTATTGAATTCTTATATCATTGTCATCATCCTCTTATTTATATTTTTGAAAGTCATCTGTGGCCTGTAGAGCATGGATGGACTTGGTATGATTATGACCAGGGATTATTCGGTGTAATCATGACCGTAATGTTACAAATGATGTGGTAAAAGTCTCATTTGCCGTAGTGCATTAATGGACAGTTGTTGGCATGATCATGACCATTGATGAATACACAAATATCCTTGGCCCGTAGTGCATGGAATTTGTGGTCGTGACCCTAATGAGTATCCTTGGCCGTAGTGCAGGGATGATGTGGATTATTTATTAAGCTGAGTCCCAGCGATAAAAGTGATTAAAAACTTTTTAAATCATAAAAGATAGTAGATTTTATTCTCTACTTGACTCTTTTAATGGATTGCTTGATCCACTGCTGTTAAACTTGATGTTGTTATATTTTATCAGTTTAATACTGTTGAAGGCTAACGATAATTTATTCTGCATTAGCTTAATCATAATATTTCTTACTGGGCTAGTTGAGCTCGCCCTTTCTTTCACTGTTCTCTTCAGGAAATGAGAACATAGCAGGGACGAGTCGGGGAACGGAGTGACGGTCCAGAAGATAACATTAGTAGTCCTCACTATTCTGTGAAATAGTGTGACAATAATTGTATTGAGGACTCCTTTTGAGTTTGTATGATCTCTAGTAGACAATTATTGTATTCAAACTCACAGTTATGTTTTGTCGTATTGTACACGACAGTTGTATTAGTAAGTTGTATTTGAATTCTGTACCATGTATCTGACGACCCAAGATGGGTGATGTATACCTAATTTTGGGGGCGTCACAGTCATTGTCGATAGATTGACCAAGTTTTCTCATTTCTTACCGATACGAGAAACTTATACACTTGAACGTCTTGCCCGTATGTACATAAACGAGATTGTAAGACTTGCATGGTATGCCGATATCCATAGTTTCTGATTGAGACCCAAGATTCACTTCACGATTTTGGGTTAGTTTGAAAAAAGCTACGGGCACAGACTTACGATTTATCTCGGCATATCATTCTCAGACACACGGACAGTCGGAGAGGACTATTCAAACTCTTGAAGATCTATTAAGACTCTGTGTCCTTGATTTCAAGGGAAGTTGGGACAAGTTCTTAACATTAATGTAGTTTTCCTACAACAACAGTTATCAAGCAAATATTGTCATGGCTCCATTCGAAGCGTTGTATGGAAGAAAGTGTCGTTCTCTAGTATACTGGGATGAGGTGGGTGAAGCAACTTTGTTGGGACCGGAGTTGGTACGTATGACTACGGAAAAGATTCAAACGATCCAACAGCGTATAAAACCTCACAAGATCGACAAAAGAGTTATGCTTATCTTCATCAAAAGGACGTGAAATTCGATATAGAAGATCATGTGTTGTTGCGTGTTACTCCATGGAAAGGAGTTACGAGATTTGGAAAGAGATGAAAACACAATCCTCGATTCATCAGCACATTTTTAATCCTCGATCGAGTAGGAACTATGGCCTATAGACTCGCTTTACCGCCAAGTATGTCTCGTGTTCATAATGTTTTTCACATATCCATTTTACGTAAATATGTGAAAGACCTGAACCATATTATTGAGTTAGAACCGGACGAAATAGCGGAAGATTTGACGTATGAAGAGGTTCCTGTTCAAATTTTGGATAAGAAGGAACATATTCTACGCTCCAAGGTTATACCTCAAGTCAAAGTTTTGTGGAAAAATCACGATGTTGAGGAAATGACTTGAGAGTTAGAATCCGAAATGAAATCAAGGTATCCTTACCTCTTCGATATACTAGGTACGTACCCTAATTTTGAGGGCAAAATTTTATAAGAAGGGGAGGTTGTAAGACCCCAACTATTATAAATAAAGATGAACTTTCTATAAATATTATTTTTGAACATTATGGAGTAAATTTGATATAATGTTATAGTTGTAGGTAATATTTATATATTTTGCAAAGTAAGCAAGTTGTTATAAAATATTCGTTTGGTCAGGGAATATTCTTTTTATCGGGGAATATTCGTACGACGACACAATCATTGGTGAACTCCGCAACGGAATTATTGTCGGATTGAGAAAACGACAAAAATACTTTATGAAAATAATGGCGGAGGTGTTACCGTTAAAACCGTTGAACTAACCAGTAGTAAAAGTACAGTAATACACGTGGTTGCATAGTAGCACATTGTATTGATTATTGATGCTTACATGAGAAGTCACTAAGCTATACTCAATTATTGCTACAGTAATTGCTGCATCGTATCTCTTATATTATTGATTCAATTACTGTCACAGAATTATCTATATAATATGTTATATTATTAAATCAATAATTGAGACGACAAGTTATAAATGATTAATAATTGTTAAAAGATTAAATATGTGTTGATTAAAAATAAAATGATTTGTGGTAATATTTATTCAATCCTTGATGTATATAAAGAGTCTATTATGAGACGTTTGTGGAAAGTTTTGTTATTTTATGGAGGGGGGCCATATGTCATCATCTAAGAGTCTCTTCGTCAATAGTAATTACCTTCGTCAATAATAATTACCTTTACTAGACGTCGAACCACTTGCCGTTTCACATTACAGGCGTCAAACCACTCGGTGTTTCACATTACAAGCGTCAAACCACTTTTCTTTTCACATCACCAGTCGTCAAGACACTTGCCTTTTCACATTTCAAGTGCTAAGATAAAAATCTTCTATAAATAGAGGCCTAGTGCTTCATTATTTTTCACGAATTCATTCAAGCTATAGAGAGAGAAAGTATAGAGAGAATAAGAGAGAAAGAAGAAGAGTATTCTGTTACTACACTACTGCAGTATTCAATCTCCTACTAATGTAAGGGGTGTTATTCTTTCTTATTCATGAAGAGAACTGTTGTTATTCCATTGCTTATTATTCTGTTGGAATAACCTGTATACGCGGTTTACCCTATACCTGGTGACATTCTTCTATTATTCTGTTGGAACATCATGTCTGTGTATTTTACACCGGACCTGGTTCCGTCTTTATTATTATTCTGTTGGAACATCTTGTCTGTGTGTTTTACACCGGACCTGGTTCCGTATTTATTATTATTCTGTTGGAACATCATGTCTGTGTGTTTTACACCGGACCTGGTTCCGTCTTTATTATTCTGTTGGAACATCCTGTCGGTGCAAATTTTGTCTGACCTGGTTCCGTTATTATTATTTTTTTGGAATAACCTGTCTATACGAAGTACCACATGCATGGTGATTTCTTTTGTTATTCCATTCTTTATTATACTCAGTTGGTTAAAGTTTTGACTTCTATACTCCATGAAATTAGTAGAATATCCTTGATATTTTCCCTTCATCCAGTATCTTTTCATGAAAATATTCTTCTGATTATTCTTGAATTTTACTCTACAAAGCAGTATCATGTTGACAATTGGGATATTATTAGTTCCTGGATAAATTAATTCTTGAACTTGTTTTATTGAATTCTTATATCATTGTCATCATCCCCATGTTTATATTATGTTGAAAGTCATTTTTGGCCTGTAGTGCATAGATGGACTTGGTATGATTATGACCAGGGATTATTCGGTGTAATCATGACCGTTATATTATAAATGATGTGGTAAAAGTTATCATTGGCCCGTAGTGCATTGATGGACAGTTGTTGGCATGATCATGACTATTAATGAATACACAAATGTCCTTGGCTGTAGTGTATGGATAATTTGTGGTTGTGATACTAAAGAATATCCTTGGCCGTAGTGCAGGGGTGATTCGATGATGTGGATTATTTATTAAGCTGAGTCCCAGCTATAAAAGTCTTGAAAAAACTTTTAAATCATAAAAGATAGTAGATTTTATTCTCTACTTGACTCTTTTAATGGATTGCTTGTTCCGCTGCAGTTAAACTTGATGTTGTTATATTTTATCAGTTTAACACTGTTGAAGGCTAACGATAATTTATTCCGTATTAGCTTAGTCATAATATTTCTTACTGGCTAGTTGAGCGCACCCTTTGTAGCAACCCCGAATCCAGGCCCCAAATCACCTCGGATCCGGTATACTATTTCTATAACTATTTGAAGAAGATATAAACATAAATTGTTTATACAATACATTACACACGTATCCCCCAAGGTCGAGTAACCTTAACTTAAACATCATATTTAACTTTCTAACATATAACACATTTATTAAACTATACTATTACAAAATAGTCGCACGTTTTAATCCAAGTAGAACTTGACTTTAACCTTTTCCTGTATCCGAACGCATTCGCCTTATCTGCAATGTTTTATCATAATATAGCAAGGGTGAGCATGAAAGTTGCCCAACAAGTTTAAATACAACAATATAACGATATATCATGATTGAAGAGTATGAATAATAAGCTGGCTATAATTCTTCAAAATAGTTGAGAATTATCACTAACAAACTTTTGACTGAACAAGTTTTAAACATGAACAAACATTTCTGAACCAACTGGTAATGAAGGTGATCAGCCTTTCATACCTGACTTATACATGCAAGATGTACAGAGTACAAATTTTGTTGCAATCAGCAATGATTAACCATAAGCTTGAATACAATGCTCTTATTAGAGTTAAGTAAAAGAAAACTTGCCTGAACCGTTGATTACTGCAATGTAATTTATAACGCTTTACCCGAAGACCTAATATTAATAATATAGATCTCCAATATTAGAATAATATCATCACAGTATAATATTGTTATATATATATACATACAGAATAACCTAAACACATAGCACATAACCCTATCAGTCTTTAACACACATAAAACTTAGTATTAGGTCAAACTATTTCAGTATTACTTGAAACCGACACAATTCTATCATCCCGACGGTCTAGTCGGACAATACTCGAGTTTAAGTTCAATTAAACTCTGCTTAAACGCTTAACAATTATCCAGATAATTATCTTATCAGTCAAAATAATTTTTAAAGACTTATAATAATTTTCAGATAATTATTACCATTTATCACCATTTTTCAATCATTAAAACCGTATTTAAATGAATTAAATACTACTTAATACCTTAATCATTAATATTTATTTAATATAAAATATTAATGAAAATCATTACATAATAATATAATATAATTATAATATATCAAAGTATTTTTAATACCTTAAAATCATAATTATATGATTTTTAAACACTTAAATCCATTATCCGATAATTGTTATTAATATTAAAATATTAATATTTTCATACCAAAATATCAAAAGTTATATTTTATAACTTCAAATATTTTTATAACACTTAAATCATTTTTATATAATTTATAAAGCATTAATTCCATTTTTCCTTAATTTATTTAATATATCTATTAAATAAACTAATTATCATTAATATTAATATATTAATGAATTTCATCACAAAATATCAAAAGTTATTAAAAATAACTTAAAATACTTTCTAACACCATAATATTATTTTTCATGATTTTTCATGAATTAAAACTATTTTTAAATAATTTATTTAATATTATAATTAAATAAATAAATACCATTTACATTCCAAAAATAATAAATATTTTCGAAATATACTCAAAATAATTAAAAATTATTTTTCAGACTTTAAAATAATTTTTCAGAATTTATTATGTATTTTTAATAATTAAAAACCATTTTTTTCTATTTATTAATCATTTTTCGGAAAATAAAATAATAAACTGTCGCTAAAGGGTCTTTAGGCGACAAAAGTTTCGCTAAATGTATTCTTGATGTTCTTCATGTTCTTCAAACCTTCATGTCAGACACCTAGTATGCTAGTTTGACCACAATTTAATCCATGCTACACTTGATTTCTGGGCTTGTAATTACTTTGATGTTGTAGTACTAATGTAGTACTACAAGTATATACCAATTCCATAACTAAACAACAACAGATCTGTGAGATCTAATTGACAGAAAACCATGTCAGACATGTTCTTCAATTTCTGGGTTTTCCAGAAATTGAAGAACAGTCGAGGTACTATATCTGAGCCCCTAAATCGTTGCTTTACATGCTTTGTTTATGTGATATAAAGGTTCAAATCTATATAAGAGATGTCAGCGTACAAGTTTGTAACAACCGATCATCATAACAACAATTAATTCACAAGATTCAAGCTGGTCAAAGTGGTACTCAAGAACTGGATCTTGAACTTTCTGGGTTTTCCAGAAAGTTACCCAAAACAGATGGTCAAAGCTACTTTGACCGTGATTTTCTTCCACTCCAATAATGATCTAAAGGATCTGGTGACTTTAACATGTAGTTTGCATACCCGAATACAATATAACTTCAACATCTTAGCCAAATGAGCAAATAATAGCAAGATCAAGAGTCTAAAAAAACTTGTCAGAGTATTCTGGAAATCTGGGCTGCCTTGATTTTCAGTTTCCGTGAGTGGTCAACGATGTTTGACCGATCATAACATTTGATTTACACATGATCTGGACTTGATTCAAGTTTCAGATCTCAGCCCTTACTATATACTATAGGTTTATAACTTAAAACACAACAAACAATTATTATCTAGAGATCTAGAAGCCCTGACATATGGCTGTCAGGCCCTATTTCAACATTTTTCCAGATTTCAAAAATCATCAAATCCGAGCATCAAAATGATATGGATCTAGGTTTTGACCACCCAGATCATCAAATGACACCCTCTAGCACATATCTATCCAATAAATTACAACATTAACACAAAATTTAAGGATATCTAGAATTAGGGTTTATACCTCTTTCTAACTTGATTTTTGATTTCTGATCCTTTGAATCTGTTCTTGGTAAGCTGGGATATGGTCATGGCTTATCTTATTAGTCTATATCAGTCTTGCTCCCGAATTTTTATAGAGAGAAGGAAGTTAGCAAGTATGTCAAGTAAAGTATGAGACTTTCTCTTATTTTATTTGGTTTATGGATTTGATTCAATGCATGGAGCTGATATAGCTGCTGAGTATTGGACAACAAGTCATAAGCTAGGGCTAGGAGTGGTTGAACAACTCACCATAGGTCTAGATTTTCAAGAAATCTCCAATTATGCAATAAGGGTAAAATAGTCATTTAGCAATTAATTTTAATGGCATTTTGGACATTGGCTAAACCCTGGTTTAGGGTTTGACTGATTTAGGGTTTAGAGTTTAAGCCTTTAGGGTTTAGGGTTTGACCCTTAAAAAATTTAGCAAATTAGTTTCTAACATTTTCCAAATTTAAATTTTCAAAAATAGAAATTTAATATTTCTAAATTATAATTGGGATTCTATAATTATAATTAAGATTTCTTAATCATAAATTCAATCTTGCTAATTAGAATTAGCATTTCATAATTACAATCGTTAATTAAGCAATTAGGGTTAAAATGATCATTAGGGTTTATAAACCACTAATTAGGGTTTCTAATAAAAAAATAATTTTCTAATATAGAAATTAAATATTCGTAATTAGATTAGGATTTTCTAATTACTCATAAATTGAAATAATTAGGATTAGAGTTTCCTAATTAGCATTGCCAATTTTAGCAATTAAATCCACAATTAAGCATTAGGGTTTCTGACGGAATAATTTGGGTTCTAAAAATTGGAAATTAGGGTTTGCTAACTAATTAAGTTTTACCCTAATTAGACTTATAATTTAAATCACTTGAGCATTATAATTCTTCGTTATATTCCCAGATTAGGGCTTCCGTTTATCAGAATCTGAAACTAAGGTTTTCAGATCTAGTATTAGGGTTTTCAAATAATCAATTAAGATTTTAGATAATTCATTAGGGTTTTCCCTAATTAATTTAATATTAATGACGTTTAACCTTGTACATACATTGCATTCCCAATCTAGGGTTTTCAATATCCGATTTAGGATTTCGGATTTCCCGGAACTGAAACTAAGGTTTCTAGAACCGATTTCTAGGGTTTCTTATTAGACGTTAGGGTTTTCTAACTGAACGTTAAAGTTCTTAATATACGATTAGGGTTTAACACATATATAATTAATCTGGTCAATCCTTGACCCTTAACCACATTCAGCACACATACATAACCATATTCACAGAACTTAATCACATAAATCCTTAATCCTGAATAATTCACCTATATCCTTCACAAAATTTTGAAATCACCAAAATTTCACCCTAATAATATCAAACACATACACTTATTTTCTGTCTAGGTCTATTATTTGACCTTAAATCAATCATTTAAGATTTTAATAAATTGTCCAAATTCTCGGGTTGTCATATTCACCCCTCCTTATAAGAATTTCGTCCCCGAAATTCACATTACACCGTACACCGTGCACCTTACACCTTTCACACATGTCACATGCTACTCAATACATCACTCACAAGAGCAAAAGTTTTGAAATTGTGCTGAGGGGTCATATAGACCATGAACACATTTAGTTTTAACGGTAGTGATCATACCGCAAAATAATACATTACTTGGTTTGTTTACAATCACAAAGAAGGTAAACTACCGTTGCTAGTACTTTAGGTGATTAGCCCATCGTACAGTTACGTCATGCATAACGTATTAATCATTTTTAGCGAATATTTACACTACTAGATTGGATTATTTATCCAAACATTATCGTTCACCTCAGTCTTATCATTGGATTCCGCACCAAAATAACTTGGTTCGGGAAATTCTTTCAATAAACACTTGGAGTTTTTATAACATTAGTCTAGCTGAATCAAATAGCATAGACTCATATCAATAATTCAATTCAATCGAATTATTTAGGTGTAGCCAAACCCCGTTGGCAAATTAAAATTTTTTTAAAACATTTTCGAGAATGACGTCATGATGCCGCATTGTATTAACAGTCCGTTGAGGATTTCGTCATTTGGTGATTTTGTCATGCTACATCATACCATAGTGGAATAGTGACTTTAGGTCTAATTCACACTAAGTAATACTGCATTGATGACTCCATCATTTTTATCATCTCTGCACCAGGTTACATGGTACATAAGTGATAAATAAAAACAATTTTTTTGATATTTCAAATCATTTGCGTCTAGCCGAAATAAGTAGCATAGACTGTACTTTAAACCGTTTCAAAAATGATTACGAGTCTACATTTGTTTTAAAAGGCACATAGTGCGTATTTAGCTTGATGTCAATCATTTCGAAGTTTAGCATAGCTAGGAGTTTAGGAAAACTTAAGTCTCCACTAATGATCATTTGCTTAACAATCTATCTGTTCCTATAATCCTTAACACTCCATTCACACACAACTATACCCAATTCATAAAACCATACTTATGAGTTCATAACATGGCCACAATTATATGAGTTTACGAACTTACCCTAGTCTGACCTTTGGCGTCCGTTCGCTGAGGGCTCATAAATATTTCATATAACTATGAGTCAAGAATGTCACATAAGTATGAGTTCTAAGAACTCGTACTTAATCCTATATTCTCTACCTATGACCTATTTATCTATATATAACAACTAGTGCGACACAACATTTCAATGGTTACCAATGCCACCAACTAAGTAGTTTTTACACCAAGTACAATTCCCCGCCCATATAAGAAATCATACAACTCAGTTGCTAACACGAGTCCTCATTGAAATCCCCACCTAATCTTAACCCCCTTTTTCAATACGAATTCAATTCGTATTCATAATCCATAACTCTTTCATGAGTTTTCATAGTACTATTTCATAGTACAACTTACACACAGCATCTGGCTATAAACTTTTCAATCAGCAGATTGATTCATTTCCCATATCATAACCTTTATCAGATCACGGGGTGATCTTATCGTATATATTACGATTCAATTCTATGCACTATGATCGTTTTGTTTTATGATCTCCTATTCCTGCACTTTCAGTCTTTTAGACTAGATCTATTTACCGTTACTGTTCAACTTTATTATCAGAATTAGGGAACTCTATGTCTTTACACTCGCCGAGATTTGTCTTTGAATCTTATCAACACACTAACTCGATTTGAGTTAGTACATAATCCTAATAACTGCGGTTATTGGTCTCAGGTATTACTACCTAAGCTTCATAACCAACAGCTCTGATACCAACTGTAGCAGCCCCGAATCCAGGCCCCAAATCACCTCAGATCCGATATACTATTTCTATAACTATTTGCGGAAGATATAAACATAAATTGTTTATACAATACATTACACACTTATCCCCCAAGGTCGAGTAACCTTAACTTAAACTCCATATATAACTTTCTAACATATAACACATTTATCAAACTATACTATTACAAAATAGTTACACGTTTTAATCCTAGTAGAACTTGACTTTAACCTTTTCCTGTATCCGAACGCATTCACCTTATCTGCAATGTTTATCATGATATAGCAAGGGTGAGCATGAAAGTTGCCCAGCAAGTTTAAATACAACAATATAACGATATATCATGATTGAAGAGTATGAATAATAAGCTGGCTATAATTCTTCAATATAGTTGAGAATTATCACGAACAAACTTTTGACTGAACAAGTTTTAAACATGAACAAACATTTCTGAACCAACTGGTAATGAAGGTGATCAGCCTTTCATACCTGACTTATACATGCAAGATGTACAGAGTACAAATTTCGTGGCAATCAGCAATGATTAACCATAAGCTTGAATACAATACTCTTATTAGAGTTAAGTAAAAGAAAACTTGCATGAACCGTTGATTACTGCAATGTAATTTATAACGCTTTACCCGAAGACCTAATATTAATAATATAGATCTCCAATATTAGAATAATATCATCACAGTATAATATTGTTATATATATATACACACAGAATAACCTAAACAAATAGCACATAACCCTATCAGTCTTTAACACACATAAAACTTAGTATTAGGTCAAACTATTTTAGTCTGACTTGAAACCGACACAATTCTATCATCCCGACGGTCTAGTCGGGAAATACTCGAGTTTAAGTTCAATTAAACTCTGCTTAAACGCTTAACAATTATCCCAGATAATTATCTTATCAGTCAAAATAATTTTTAAAGACTTATAATAATTTTCAGATAATTATTACCATTTATCACCATTTTTCAATCATAAAAACCGTATTTAAATGAATTAAATACCACTTAATACCTTAATCATTAATATTCATTTAATATAAAATATTAATGAAAATCATTACATAATATTATAATATAATTATAATATATCAAAGTATTTTTAATACCTTAAAATCACAATTATATGATTTTTAAACACTTAAATCCATTATCCGATAATTGTTATTAATATTAAAATATTAATATTTTCATGCCAAAATATCAAAAGTTATATTTTATAACTTAAAATATTTTTATAACACTTAAATCATTTTTATATAATTTATAAAACATTAATTCCATTTTTCCTTAATTTATTTAATATATCTATTAAATAAACTAATTATCATTAATATTAATATATTAATGAATTTCATCACAAAATATCAAAAGTCATTAAAAATAACTTAAAATATTTTCTAACACCATTGTTAACGCCAAGATCTTTCTCCACGTCCCAATCACGAAAGACGTCCTGATCCTGCACAGTAAACACGACAACACCACAAGCTTGACGGCCGGACCGCCGGGGGATAGCTCAGGCGTGAGAGTAAGTTTGTCTGTTCACAAGGTTAACTCAAGAGGATGATAAAGTCTAGTGTTATGTGAGTATCAATCGATAATCTGTGGTTGTGTGTGAATATATGAAATACATACCTCCTTTGTGAAGACTTACTCGGTAGGATATAATATCTTTGTCTGGAATATTGTGCCACCTACTACCATCTGACATATCCCCATGATCTGATGGGATCTGCCGGCTGCATGAAGCCTGTACACTGCTTTTTGATGCTGTTCACCCCGCCGGCCGACTATAATCCCATCCACATTAATGTATGGCAGGTATCTTGGTCAACTGTCATACTATATCATCATTACAAGTCAAAGTAATAGATATTATATGACCCAATGGGTTGATCCATTGATCCAGTCCGGTTTTTATAAGGTTGAATGAGGTCAACATAATGATTGGGCCCAATGAGCCCAATGACTTAATTAATAAGTGAGCCCAATGTACCCGGCCCAATAGAGAAGAAATATCATGACCCAACATTACCCCCTAGTTTTTTAGTTAAACAGGATGTTTAATAGAAAACTATAAATAGTCCATGATATCAAAATTTGCTAAAGGCCCAAAAATGAGAAATAATTGAAGCATACCCACTTTGATGTGTAAAACAGGATAAGAGATGGCAGGATGCCCAGAGCAATAGGCCCATTCTGATAAAGGATTTTAATTTGAAGAGGATGGGTCACTAATTAGAAACTCAATAGATAGGCCCAAATCGACAAGATATCCAAAGGTCACCTACACTCGCCTCATTCAAATTCTCATCATTATTGATAATTAATGTGCCGGCCTTGTTTACTGTGTAACCGTCAGTATAAAAAAGCAAACTTTACCAATTTGACGGTTTTACCTGCTGATTTGAAATTCGAACCTTTGAGCTTTCTCTTGCTTCTCAGAAACTTCCTCTCTAGCTTTCCAGATCTCAACAATGGTGAATCCAAACCAGATACCTTCGAGCTCTTCTCACTCAAACCCTAATCAAGAGGGTTCGAGCGCAAACCTACCTTCACCCACTGATTTCTTTAAGGATGGGAACAATTTCCCCATGCCAACATCTCTTCCAACATCTCTAAGTCAGAAATATGTTTCATCCAGACTCGCTATAGGATTCCGGAAACATATACTATAAGGGCTCCTGCTCCTGAAGAGCGCATGTACCAACGACCAGACGGCTGGGTCGCCATGCCGGTTACATTCCTGGAAAAGGGGGTTCGCTTACCCCTTCACGCCTTCATCGTCACCCTCCTAGGGTTTATAGGAGTTGGCTTCGCACAACTGGTGCCCAACTCCTACATCCACATACTGGCATTCATTGCCTTTTGCCATGAGCTAGGGGTTACCCCCTCTGTTGACTTGTTCTTCACCCTTTTCTCAGCCGGTAGATCTCGAGAAAAAGGGTTTAAGATGCTGAGCAAACAATCCCCTCGTCCAAACTCTAGATTCGAGAAGAGGCCCTTGATGAGCACTCCCTCGAGCAACAAAGGCTGGCACGAGAAATGGTTCTTCATCAATGGACCAGAAATTTCTTCCCTTCCCGAATGGACCGTCTCAGACTGGATCTTTGCTGACTTCGGTGACATTCCCGAAGAACGAGTGAAGGAGATGGCTGAGTTTCTGAAGAAGATCCCTCCACAAGAGTGGAGTTTCACTTTGCTGACCAAACAGGCGTGGCTGTATGATCATAAATGTAAGTTTTGTACAATTCTGCAATATAGTTTTTTGATGTATCTGAATGGCATGGATTTTGATATATGGTCATTCTGCAGTGTCTCTGATCAAACCGACTTCTTCGGAAGTGAGAGATTTGGAAGACTTTCTGACGGGAAAGACTTCGGAGGCTAATGAAGAGCTTCCTGTTGAAGAGCCTTCCCAAACGAACCCCCCAGCCTCCGACCCACCAACCATTCCCCCTCAAAATGACGAACCTGAAGCCGAAGAACCTATCAATCCTGAAGAAGTTCTTCGACCCCGCCGAAGAAAGAAGATGGCTAAAAGGGGCAGGACTGTCCGCCACGAGGCAGATCCGGAAAGTGATGAAGAAATCCTTCCTGAGGCGGATACACAAACTAACCCTCCTGAAACGATTCCACAACCTACTCCTCCCACCGAGCCTATTACCGTACCACCCAAACCGACCCCAAAAAAGAGGAGCTTACTTGATATACCTCCCCAAGACAGGGAAAAGGTTCTTCGTGCCAAGAAGATAAGGACAAAAATAATTCCCCTTACTGCCGAAGAACTTCGCGTCCCTCCAACTTCAACATCAACTAACCCTCCAACCACAAATCAAATAACTGAAGCCCCTTCTGCCCCTTCTTCGGCCCCCGAGCCTCCAACTGTTCGATCTCCTCCCCCAGAGGTAATACCTGTGAATCCTTCTCCGGTTCGCAGTCAGCCTGCGCCTTCCCCTCCAAGACAAACGACCACCGAATTCCAGCATGATGCCATGGGTTCGCCAACTATGTGGCCCCAATTCAATGCCAACTTCCCCTTCCAACTGTTCGAGGCCTTCGTTCGAGAGACCGATGATCACCGATTCGGTAACAGTTCGAATGGGGATTTACTTAACGAAGGCATGAGCTATTTGGCGAAGGTAAATGACTCTTTCCTTCCTTTTCGTACTTATGTTTGTATTTATGTATTTCGAACTGATTGAGTAATATCGAACATGTATAGGCAAATGCTGTGTTCGGGCGTCTGCGTCCACGATCTCTCGAGGCTAAATCCGAGGAGGAAAGGCTGAGGAAGGAGAATGCTATTTTAAAATCAACCTTGGCTCGGGAGAGGACTCAACGTGAAGGTATCCTTCATACAAACGAAGGTCTTCATAAAGATTTGGCCCGAGCCAAGGACGATTTGAAAATTTCCAATGAAGAACTGAAGTCGACTAAGGTTCAACACGCCGAGATCGTCAAGATGAACTTTGACTTGGTTCTGAGGAGCGAAATAAGGATGAACGAGATAAGTGAGCTGAAGTCCAATGCTAAGGTATTAACCAAGACGATCCATGAACTGGAGCGGGAGGAAAAGCGTCAAATAACCATTCGGAAGCAGCTCGAACAAGAGATCCGAGAACTCAAGGCTCTTCGGGACCTTGGGCCTCCTTTGACTGATGCTCTTCGTAAAGAAATTTGTGAAGAGTTTCGGAATTCGGATGAAATAAATGGAGAAATTATGAAGATCCACACCGAAAGCTACGAGCTGTGCCGAAGTCGAGGCAAGGACAAGTTATTCAAAGCCAACCTAGATCCACATTTGCTTGACTCTTCGGATGATGAGGGGGCTGCTTAGAATAACAACTTTTGTAATTTTCTTATTTTTGTAAATAAATTGAATATCAATGAAAAGTGATCTTCCTCCTTATGACTTCAGTGTATTTCCTTTCTATTTATATTTCAACTTGAATTAATACGGACAAATGTGCAAAAAACTCCTTCGAGGATTTAACTCAAGTTGTTGATTAACAATTAAGCAAATCATATGACAAATAAAGTGAAGTTAAATATCGAGGCATTCCGAACTCAACACTTAGAAGAAATTCAAGTGACAAAGTAAAGGGATACTTATCAGTTACCGAAGTGTGAGACAGATTTGCTTTACTGAAGGTTTGTTTACCCCGAAAGGCCTAACATAACCAAAAGATGACACTTGCTTACCACAAAGGGCCTGACAAGGTCTAATAGTGGCTACAATTGCCTACCCCGAAGGGCCTGACAATGCCAAATAGTGGCGACAATTGCCTACCCCGAAGGGCCTGACAATGCCAAATAGTGGCGACAATTGCCTACCCCGAATGGTCTGACAATGCCAAATAGTGGCGACAATTGCCTACCCCGAGGGGCCTGACAATGCCAAATAGTGGCGACAATTGCCTACCCCGAGGGGCCTGACATTGCCAAATAGTGGCGACAATTGCCTACCCCGAGGGGCCTGACAATGCCAAATAGTGGCGACAATTGCCTACCCCGAAGGGCCTGACAATGCCAAATAGTGGCGACAATTGCCTACCCCGAGGGGCCTGACAATGCCAAATAGTGACCACCTGCCGAAGAGGCTACCATCGAATGGTCAGCAAGTCCTCCCGAACCTCCTAACACCCATGAACTGTGCAGCAATAAAGACAACACTTGTTTGAGGTAAAAGATGATCTTTTATTGATGATGATGTAGATATTTACAGACTTCTGACATACTGACAACAAATCTACTGAAAATATTTTCTGAGCCTGCCAGCGTGCCAAGTATTTTTGATTACTGAGCCATCTAATGTCTTCAAACGATAAGTTCCCGGCTTCGGAACCTCAGTGACTTCATAGGGTCCTTCCCAATTTGGCATCAGCTTTCCCAGATTCTGAGGTGTAGACGCTTCGACTTCTCTGAGAACAAAATCTCCTACTTCAAATCTGCGAAGCTTTACCCCCTTATTATAATGCTTAGCCACTCTTCGCTGATATGCCGCCAATCTGATTAAGGCTATTTCCCTGACTTCTTCCAACAGATCAAGATTGGTTTTCAGTCCTTCCTCGTTGTAGATTTCATTGAAATGACTGACTCGAAGACTTGGGGATCCAATTTCAATTGGGACTAAGGCATCAGTACCATAGGCCAATCTGAAAGGTGAATCCCCCGTTGTAGTCCTCGGAGTAGTTCGATAGGCCCATAATACACTTAACAGCTCTTCTGGCCATCTGCCTTTAGCTTCATCCAATCTACGCTTGATCCCATTCAACAGCGTTCTGTTGGTCACTTCGACTTGTCCATTTGATTGAGGATGAGCCACTGAAGTCTTTCTGTGCTGGATCCCCAATTCTGCTAAAAAAGCTTCAAACTTTGATCCAACAAACTGACGGCCATTATCTGATACTACCACCTTAGGAATTCCGAAACAGAATACAACTGATTCTTTCATGAATTTCAAACATTCCTGTTCCGTTATTGACCTAAGTGGCTTTGCTTCTACCCATTTGGTCATATAGTCTATGGCAACTATAACAAAACTAACCTGACCCTTTGCTTTCGGTAGTGGACCCAATATATCAACCCCCCAGACAGCGAAGGGTATAGGAGATAGGATCGAGTATAGCTCTTCCGGTGGCTGATGCGGTATTGGACTGTTGAGCTGGCATTTCTCGCACTTCTTTACATATTCGGTAGCTTCCTTGAAGATTGTAGGCCAGTAGTACCCCTGACGAAGCACTTTATAAGCTAATGACTTAGCAGCCATATGGTCGCCACAAATTCCTTCATGCACTTCTCGGAGAGCGTATTCAGCTTCTGATGGAGTCAGACATTTCAATAACGGAGACGAGAAGGCCCTTCGGAAAAGATCCCCATCGATTAGAACAAAATTAGCACTTTTGTACTTAATTTTCTTAGCGAGCATCCGATCCGAAGGCAAGACGCCATCAGCCAAATATTCAAGGTATGGAGTCAACCAGTAATTGGTTCGGTCAATGCACGTTACCACTTCATGATGAACACTAGGATGTTGTAGAATTTCCAGATATACTGATACTTCAAAAACATTAACATCCGTAGTAGCTAGTTTGGCAAGTGCATCAGCAATGGAATTGTTGCTACGCTCGACTCCTTGAAATTCATAGGATGAGAAATATTGAAGTCGATCCTTTAATTCTTTCAAATACTTGATCATTCTTGGGCCTCGAGCTTCGTATTCCCCAGTAAACTGTTTAACGACTAATTGAGAATCACTAAAAATGACTATTCTCTGTACTTCAAGACTCTTCGCTAGTCGCAAACCGGCCAACACTGCCTCGTATTCAGCCTCATTATTCGTCGCTTTGAACTGAAAACGGATAGCCTGCTGCACTTTGAATCCCTCCGGACTTGTCAAAATAATCCCTGCTCCACTGACGTCTGAAGTAGAAGACCCATCTGCAAACAGCGTCCACGAACTCTCCTTCTGCTGAAGGACGACAACTGCCCTGTCAGACCCTTCAGCTTCGACCACGACTTCATCGGCTTCAGAAAATGAACACTCGATCATAAAATCAGCTAAAGCTTGCCCCTTGATGGCGGTTCGGGGATGATACTCAATGAAGTATTGAGACAATTCCATCGTCCACGCAGCCAATCTCCCTGATATCTCTGGTCTGCCCATAATCTTCTTTAAAGGCTGATCCGTGTATACTATTACCAGTCTACCTTGGAAGTATTGCCTAAGCTTTCGACTAGCAGTTATTAAAGCGAAAGCAAACTTTTCAATGTTTGGGTACCTGGTTTCAGCATCCCGAAGGACATGGTTCACATAATAAACCGGGTGCTGCTTGCCCCCAACTTCACGCACCAAAACGGCTCCTATTGCCAACGGACTAGCTGCGAGGTATAAATATAGAGGTTCGACAGGGACGGGCTTCACCAGCAAAGGTGCCGAAGATAAATAGGACTTGATGCCTTGAAAAGCGTCTTCACATTCTAAAGTCCATTGGAAAGTTTTTGAATTTTTCGGCCCCTTCAATGTGTCGAAGAACGGTAAACACCTTTCTGCTGACTTGGACATAAACCTTCGCAAAGCTGCAATCCTTCCAGTCAGACGTTGAACATCTTTAAATGACTGAGGAGTCTTCATATCCAGGATCGCTTGAATCTTCTCCGGATTGGCTTCAATTCCTCTTCGACTGACAAGATAACCCTGAAATTTACCAGCACCCAGACCGAAAGTGCATTTAGTGGGATTCAGCCTCAAGTTGTGATGACGAATGGTCTGAAAGCATTCTTCTAAATCATCCAAATGCTTATGCACCAACATGCTCTTAACAATCATGTCATCTACATAAACCTCAATATTCCTGCCCAACTGATATCTGAAGATATGGTTCATCATTCTCTGGTATGTGGCTCCGGCATTAATGAGGCCGAAAGTCATTTTCTTATAGGCATATACTGAACGATGCGTAATGAACGCCGTCTTCGGTATATCCTCTTTACACATGGAGATCTGATGATACCCAGAGAATGCATCCATAAAACTTAATAAAGCATACCCCGAAGTGGCATCAATGAGTTGATCAATGTGGGGCAGCGGGTAGAAATCTTTTGGACATGCCTTGTTCAAATCACTGTAATCAATACAGACTCGCCATTTGCCATTATGCTTCTGGACCAGCACCACATTAGCCATCCATTGTGGGTAGTCTATTTCAAAGATGAAGTCCGCTGATAACAGTTTTGCAATTTCATCGTCTATGATTCGCTGGCGCTCTAGTGCAAAGATCCTCCTCTTCTGTCGCACCGGCTTCTTTGACGGGTCCACCTCCAATCGATGCTCCGCAATATCCCTGCTAACTCCAGGCATATCCTGAGGTTCCCATGCGAAAATATCAACAAAACACCTCAGGAGCTCCATGAGGTTCGTCCGGAGAGGTTCCGGCAAGCCCGAACCTATCTTCACCGTTTTATCCTCTTTGCCTGGAATGAGTTCTATCTCTTCCGTCTCCTCAGCTGGCGTGACCATTGGTTCGGAGCTGCTCTCGGTGAAGGGCTCGATCTCTATCGCCATGGTTTGCTGCTGTTTCGATACTCCGACTCCCGAAGTAATAACAGCATTTTGGTAACACCTTCTGGCAAGATCCAGATCTCCTTTCACCTCACCAACCCCATGAGCGGTAGGAAATTTGATTTTGAAATGAGGTATGGATGTTACAGCTTGCAAAGCAATTAAAGTGGGCCTCCCCAAAATAGCATTATAAGAAGAATCCACATGTACAACGTAAAACTTGCAAATAATTTCTACCTGTTGAGGGGCCGTTCCAAATATGACTGGTAGCTCAATAGTTCCTGCCACCTTAACCGGATCATTGCTGAACCCATACAGAGGAGCCTCCTGGCCTATCTCCATTTTCTGCCCCTCCAGATTCATTCTTTGATAAGCGTGAGCATACAGGATGTCCACAGAAGACCCATTATCCACCATCATCCTTTTCATGTCCATCGAACCCACCTGTGCAGTCAGTACCAATGATCCTTCGTGCGGTTCGATGACTTCCGAAGGGTAATCCTCATCAGTAAAAGAGATTACCGTATTCGGATAAGGTCTATCGGTCTTCGGGAAGGTACCCGCCACCGACATTACCGAATCCAAATGACTTCGGCGCTTCCTCCCAACTAGCTTTCCAGAAGTACCTCCGGTGATGACATCGATCACATGCCTGGCAGGTTGCCCCGTAGCTGGTAATGCCTACTGAACTGGTTGAGCTGCCGGAACGGGTGTTTGATCTTGCTGTTGATTATTTCTGGCAGCTACGTACTGAACTAAAGATCCACCCTGTATCTTTCTTTCGATAAAATCTTTCAAACTGGCACAGTCGTTCGTATCGTGACCCGAGGCTTGATGATAATCACAATATTTGCGAGGGTTACCTTTTCCGGGCTTGATGTTATCTCGAGGCGGTTCGAAGATAGGTTAGTTTTTGATTTGATCCAAGATAACAGCCCTATCCGCATTGAGTGCCGTGTAAGTTCTATTCACTCTCTGAGGTGGAGCAGACGAACGTCATCCACCTTGCCTCCAATTGTTGTATCTCTTTGACCCACCGTCATGGCGGTCTTTACTCCCTTCATTTCTCTTCTGGTCCGTATCGGTCTTATCCCCATCTGTCTCTTTGAACCGATCTGAAGGACGCTTGAGACTGTTCATGGCTTCTTCTACCACGATATAACCTTCGGCTTTGTCAAAGGCTTCGGCGAGACTCTTCGGGTGGTTAAACATAAGTTTTTTCACCAACTTTTCCGATTTGACCAGATCTAACCCATTCTGAAACAGTCCCACAACTTGTAGATCATTCAAATCTGCCACTTGGCTGACTGCTTCTCGGAACCGTTTCACGTACTGACCCAAAGATTCATTAGAGGACTGTCGCACTTGAGCCAACGAACCAGTTGGCTTTCCTCTTCTTCTGTTGCTCCCAAAATGAGCATGAAACTTGCTGCACATATCTTCCCAGGACGAGATAGAATCCGAGGGTAAGGTCCCCATCCACTGTCGGGCGTCTTTTCTAAGTGTTGTGACAAAAGTATGGCATTTAGCTGCATCACTAAAGTCATAATAGTCCATAAGTCGGTCGAATGCCTGACTATGGTCGTAAGGATCCCCCGATCCATCATAACTCTCGATATGGGGCAACTTCTTGGTGGGATCAGCTTTTTCACTAAGAATCTCCGCGGAAAAAGGGGATGCCTTCTTTCCCGGAGTGTCTTTAGTTTTCTACACTTCGGCAAGTTGCTTCCGAAGCTCCTTCAATTCTTTAACCAGATATTCCACGCCTTCTGGTTGAGATGATGCCTCCTTCTCTGGCAATTCTTTCTTTCTGTGAGCAGATCAGATTTTTTCAACAGAACCTTCCATCTTAGAGGGGCTTCTCCTATGACGAGTATCTGCAGGGCGGGGTACCCTCAGTAGACTCTCGGGAGTATGTCCTCTGGATATACTTCGCCTTTGAATTCGGGCACTATGGCGAGAATGTGCAATGACAAGTGCTCTCTTTGCATGCTCCGGAGTGCGATCCCTGGATCGACCTCTTCGTTTACTTCGTCCCTGTTCTCCGGACTCGACAGGGAGATATACCCTCTTCGATCTCTGAGGAGTAGGGCTCCGAGACCTTCTTCTTTCCCTAGTTCGACCTAGAGACTCTCGCACTGAGTGAGCAGGTTCTTTTCCACTCCGATGCCCTTGCTCTTCGAATTGGACATAACTGAGCTCCTCATCTCGTAATTCTGCCACACGAGCCATTTGCTCGGCTATGTCCTGACGCTGTTTCATAAGTGCTTCCATGGCCTTATCCGCTTCGTCTGCCATCTTTGCCAACCGGGAGGCTTTGGCGTTTTGGTCATCTCGGTTTTGAGTTCTAGGCGAGGTGCCTTCTACTCGTTTCCGACCATGGCCAGGTTCTTTCTCTGTGGGGAACATTAGCTTGCTCTTTGCTTTGCCTACCGCCTTCGGTCGAGAATCTTCGGGTGAACGTTTGGATTCTGTGATAGCATGGACACTTATAGTTGGTCCCAAACGATCTTTGGCAGATATTCGCGGTACTGAATCACTGACAGCCATCGGCTGTCCTTCGGGTGTAGATGTTCTACTCTTCCCCATGAAAACTGGATAGAATAAAACAAAATGAGTGATTGGAAAATACTCAGGACACTAGAACTCAGCCCTCCTTCTAGCGCCAATGTTAACGCTAAGATCTTTCTCCACGTCCCAATCACGAAAGACGTCCTGATCCTGCACAGTAAACACGACAACACCACAAGCTTGACGGCCGGACCGCCGGGGGATAGCTCAGGCGTGAGAGTAAGTATGTCTGTTCACAAGGTTAACTCAAGAGGTGATAAAGTCTAGTGTTATGTGAGTATCAATCGATAATCTGTGGTTGTGTGTGAATATATGAAATACATACCTCCTTTGTGAAGACTTACTCGGTAGGATATAATATCTTTGTCTGGAATATTGTGCCACCTACTACCATCTGACATATCCCCATGATCTGATGGGATCTGCCGGCTGCATGAAGCCTGTACACTGCTTTTTGATGCTGTTCACCCCGCCGGCCGACTATAATCCCATCCACATTAATGTATGGCAGGTATCTTGGTCAACTGTCATACTATATCATCATTACAAGTCAAAGTAATAGATATTATATGACCCAATGTGTTGATCCATTGATCCAGTCTGGTTTTTATATGGTTGAATGAGGTCAACATAATGATTGGGCCCAATGAGCCCAATGACTTAATTAATAAGTGAGCCCAATGTACCCGGCCCAATAGAGAATAAATATCATGACCCAACAACCATAATATTATTTTTCATGATTTTTCATGAATTAAAACCATTTTTAAATAGTTTATTTAATATTATAATTAAATAAATAAATACCATTTACATTCCAAAAATAATAAATATTTTTGAAATATACTCAAAATAATTAAAAACTATTTTTCTGACTTTAAATAATTTTTCAGAATTTATTATGTATTTTTAATAATTAAAAACTATTTTTTTCTATTTATTAATCATTTTATGGAAAATAAAATAATAAACTGTCGCTAAAGGGTCTTTAGGCGACAAAAGTGTCGCTAAATGTGTTCTTGATGTTCTTCATGTTCTTCAAACCTTCATGTCAGACACCGAGTATGCTAGTTTGACCACAATTTAATCCATGCTACACTTGATTTCTGGGCTTGTAATTACTTTGATGTTGTAGTACTAATGTAGTACTACAAGTATATACCAATTCCATAACTAAACAACAACAGATCTGTGAGATCTAATTGACAGAAAACCATGTCAAACATGTTCTTCAATTTCTGGATTTTCCAGAAATTGAAGAACAGTCGAGGTACTATATCTGAGCCCCTAAATCGTTGCTTTACATGCTTTGTTTATGTGATATAAAGGTTCAAATCTATATAAGAGATGTCAGTGTACAAGTTTGTAACAACCGATCATCATAACAACAATTAATTCACAAGATTCAAGCTGGTCAAAGTGGTACTCAAGAACCGGATCTTGAACTTTCTGGGTTTTCCAGAAAGTTACCCAAAACAGATGGTCAAAGCTACTTTGACCGTGATTTTCTTCCACTCCAGTTATGATCTAAAGGATCTGGAGACTTTAACATGTAGTTTACATACCCGAATACAATATAACTTCAACATCTTAGCCAAATAAGTAAATAATAGCAAGATCAAGAGTCTAAAAAAACTTGTCAGAGTATTCTGGAAATCTGGGCTGCCTTGATTTTCAGTTTCCGTGAGTGGTCAACGATGTTTGATCGATCATTACATTTGATTTACACATGATCTGGACTTGATTCAAGTTTCAGATCACAGCCCTTACTATATACTATAGGTTTATAACTTAAAACACAACAAGCAATTATTATCTAGAGATCTAGAAGCCATGACATATGGCTGTCAGGCCCTATTTCAACATTTTTCCAGATTTCAAAAATCATCAAATCCGAGCATCAAAATGATATGGATCTAGGTTTTGACCACCCAGATCATCAAATGACACCATCTAGCACATATCTATCCAACAAATTACAACATTAACACAAATTTAAGGATTTCTAGAATTAGGGTTTATACCTCTTTCTAACTTGATTTTTGATTTCTGATCCTTTGAATCTGTTCTTGGTAAGCTGGGATATGGTCATGGCTTATCTTATCAGTCTATATCAGTCTTGCTCCCGAATTTTTAGAGAGAGAAGGAAGTTAGCAAGTATGTCAAGTAAAGTAAGAGACTTTCTCTTATTTTATTTGGTTTATGGATTTGATTCAATGCATGGAGCTGATATAGCTGCTGAGTATTGGACAACAAGTCATAAGCTAGGGCTAGGAGTGGTTGAACAACTCACCATAGGTCTAGATTTGTAAGAAATCTCTAATTATGCAATAAGGGTAAAATAGTCATTTAGCAATTAATTTTAATGGCATTTTGGACATTGGCTAAACCCTTAGGGTTTAGGGTTTGGCTGATTGATCATTAGGGTTTATAAACCACTAATTAGGGTTTCTAATAGAAAAATAATTTTCTAATATAGAAATTAAATATTCGTAATTAGATTAGGGTTTTCTAATTACTCATAAATTGAAATAATTAGGATTAGAGTTTCGTAATTAGCATTGCCAATTTTAGCAATTAAATCCATAATTGAGCATTAGGGTTTCTGACGGAACATTTTGGATTCCAAAAATTGGAAATTAGGGTTTGCTAACTAATTAAGCTTTACCCTAATTAGACTTATAATTTAAATCACCTGAGCATTATAATTCTCCGTTATATTCCCAGATTAGGGCTTCCGTTTATCAGAATCTGAAACTAAGGTTTTCAGATCTGGTATTAGGGTTTTTAAATAATCAATTAAGATTTTAGATAATTCATTAGGGTTTTCCCTAATTAATTTAATATTAATGACGTTTAACCTTGTACATACATTGCATTCCTAATCTAGGGTTTTCAATATCCGATTTAGAATTTCGGATTTCCCGGAACTGAAACTAGGGTTTCCAGAATCGATTTCTAGGGTTTCTTATTAGACGTTAGGGTTTTCTAACTGAACGTTAAAGTTCTTAATATACGATTAGGGTTTAACACATATATAATTAATCTGGTCAACCCTTGACCCTTAACCACATTTAGCACACATACATAACCATATTCACAGAACTTAATCACATAAATCCTTAATCCTGAATAATTCACCTATATCCTTCACAAAATTTTGAAATCACCAAAATTTCACCCTAATAATATCAAACACATACACTTATTTTCCGTCTAGGTCTATTATTTGACCTTAAATCAATCATTTAAGATTTTAATAAATTGTCCAAATTCTCGGGTTGTCACACCCTTTCTTTCACTGTTCTCTTCAGGAAATGAGAACATAGCAGGGACTAGTCGGGAAACGGAGTGACGGTCCAGAGGATAGCATTAGTAGTCCTCACTATTCTGTGAAATAGTGTGTTAATAATTGTAATGAGGACTCGTTTTGAGTTTGTATAATCTCTAGTAGAGAATAATTGTATTCAAACTCACAGTTATGTTTTGTCGTATTGTACACGACAGTTGTATTAGTAAGTTGTATTTGAATTTTGTACCATGTATCTGACGGCGCAAGATGGGTGATGTATACCTAATTTTGGGGGCGTCACAGTTGGTATCAAAGCTTAGGGATATGATCCCTGGCTAAGATGTGAGAATAGTACTAGGAGGGGAGAGACGGGGAATTCCTTCGCTAGTATGACCTACCTAAGTTTATGTGGTATTTAATTGGTCGGTCAGAATTTAGGGATAATATGTTACATGTCAATTAACCTTTGTTTTGCGGCAGTATCTGAAAATGACATCCGAGAATGTTGAGAATAGCAATGGAGCACAGGCGACCGTTGATTCACCACATATCAATAATCAAGATAATGTGCATCAGCAAGGCGACAATCCTCATGCAAACAACAACACTGACCAAATGATGAATGATCAAATGTTCAGGGGCTTTATGCAATTCATGCAATAGCAAGCGAGAGCGGCTCCTATCCAAAATGCAGGTGGAAACACTGAAAACTCTCGGGCGGTCACCGCTAAACAGTTCAAGGAGCTGGGACCACCGGAGTTTAAGGGAGAGCCAAAACCACTTTTAGCGGAAGCATGGATAAAGCAGATCACCAAGATATTTGTTGTCTTGGGATGCTCCGAGGAGCAAAAGGTTCCCTTTGCCGCCTTTATGTTGCGCGGAAAGGCAGATTACTGGTGGAAATCGGTAAAACGTACTCAAACTGCCGTACTGGAGATGTCTTGGGAGAATTTCCAAGAGCTGTTCAACGACAAATACTTTCCTGAAAGTATTAGTCACATGAAGGAGGTGGAGTTTATCAAGTTGGAACAAAACAATATGATCGTGTCGCAATAAGAGGCTAAATTTGCGGAGTTATCCCGGTTTGCGTCCCACTTGGTGGATAATGAAGATATAATGACACAGATGTTTTTAAGAGGTTTGAAGCCGGAGATACGTCAACATCTTATTTCTTATAAACTGTGTTTATATTCAGATGTTGTAAATAGGGCTCAGTTAGTGGAGCGCGATAACGAGTCAACGCAACTAAAAGAGAGCAGCCGACAAAATGATAATACCAGCGAGTGCAGTCATCGAAGCGGTGACAACAAGCGTGGTGGAAATCAACATGCCAGAAATGGTAACCACTTCAGTGGTAATCAGGGCTAAAATAATAAGAATGGACATTTCAAGAAGAGGAGATTCAACAATGATCTAAAGACGTCAGCACCATCACCTGTTGTTAAGGAAGGAAAACGACCACCTATCATATGTTTCAAATGCGGAGGGGAGGGGCACATCAGTCCAAACTGTGCAATGTCGTCCAAAGCATGTTATAATTGTGGAAGAGAAAGTCATGTAGCCCGATTTTGTCGTTCACCGAAGATAAATTCAGCTAGGATGAAGGCACCAAAGGCCATCCCAGAAAAGTCAAAACCGGTTGTGCAAGGGAGAGCGTTTGTTGTGACCTCCCAGAAAGCAAGGAACCCGAATAAGGTCATCACGGGTAAGCTTATCATAAACTCTAACGAAATCTATACTTTATTTGATACCGGTTCTACCCATTCTTTTATTTCTTATACTTGCGCTCATCGATTAAATTTAACTCCGGAGAAATTAGACTTTGACTTATCTGTGGAAACTCCATTGGGAGAAACCTTCATTACATCCACTGTTTATAAGTCTTGTTTGGTTCAAATCGGTACCCTCACACTACCTGTAGATCTTATTTCATTGAAAATACTTGCATTTGACGAGATTCTAGGGATTAATTGGTTAACTACTCATCATGCAAAAATTGATTGTTTCCGTAAGGTTGTTAGCTTTCATATTCCTAAACAACCTATTATACGAATTCAAGCGACCAAACCATTAAAATCAATCACGGTCATCTCAAGCCATAAAGCTATTCGTTTATTAAAAAATGGATGTCAAGCTTTCTTAGCTCATGTCACAGATTTAAACAAAAATACGTCAGTTTTGAATTATATTTCTATTGTTAATAAATTTCCTGACGTATTCCCCGAAGAACTTCCTGGCCTACCCCCTGAGTGTGAAATTGAATTTTGTATCGACTTTGAACCCGGTACAAAACCCATTTCCAAAGCTCCATATCGAATGTCTCCTATTGAACTTCAGGAGTTAAAGACCTAACTGCAGGAATTGTTAGACATCGGCTTTATTCATCCTAGTACTTCTCCTTGGGGTGCTTCTGTTCTTTTCGTGAAGAAGAAAGATGGGAGTATGTGACTTTGAATTGATTATTGGGAGTTGAATCATGTCACCATCAAAAATAGGTATCCATTGCCACGTATTGATGACCTGTTTGACCAATTGCAAGGAGCCAAATTCTTTTTAAAGATTGATCTTCATTCCGGATATCACCAATTGAAGATTAGAACCGATGACATTCCAAAGAAGGCTTTCAGAACTCGGTACGGGCATTATGAATTATTAGTCATGTCCTTTGGATTGACTAATGCTCCTGCTGCCTTCATGGATATGATGAACCGAGTATTTAAGGAATATTTGGATCACTTTGTGGTCGTCTTTATTAATGACATCCTTATTTATTCCAAAAGCCGTGAAGATCATGAGCAACACTTGAGGCTGACACTCCAAAAGCTTCGTGAATACAAGCTTTATGCCAAGTTAAAGAAATGCGAATTCTGGCTTGAGGAAGTAGCATTCCTTGGGCACGTAGTATCAAGTCATAGAATATCTGTTGACCCAGCAAAGATTAAAGCAATTCAAAGCTGGGAGCAACCTAAATCAGTGACCGAAGTACATAGCTTTCTCGGCTTAGCTGGTTATTATCAGAGATTCATGGAAGGATTTTCTCGAATTGCTACTCCATTAATTTAGCTGACTCAGAAAGATACAAAGTTCGGTTGGAGCGAAGAATGTGAGAAGAGTTTTCAAGAACTCAAGAGGAGACTCATTTCAACACATGTTCTGACAATACCATCTGGCTCAGAGGGATTTGTCATCTACAGTGATGCTTCGGGCAAAGGGTTGGGATGTGTTCTCATGTAACATGGGAAAGTCATAGCCTATGCCTCAAGACAACTCAAAGAATATGAGAGGAATTATCCTACTCATGATATAGAGTTGGCAGCTGTTGTCTTTGCACTTAAAATTTGGAGGCATTACTTGTATGGGGAGAAGGTGGAGATCTTTACGGATCATAAAAGCCTCAAATATTTCTTTACTCAAAAGGAACTCAACATGCGATAATGACGTTAGCTTGAACTGTTGAAAGATTATGATCATACCATCCAATACCATCCTGGAAAAGCAAACGTGGTAGCTGGTGCATTGAGTAGAAGATCATATGCAAGTATGAGTGCGATATTGTCAACGCAAAGGCCCATTTTGTGTGACTTGCAAAGGATGGAGATAGAGTGAAAGACTCCAGGGACCCATGTGATGATGGCAAATATACGAGTAGAACCGACTTTAATCAATAAAGTTAAAGTTGCTCAAGTTACAGACCTGGAGCTGATGCGTATGAGGAAGAAAGTGCAAGAAGGTGCTATGCCGGAAGCAAGAATCGATGAAGAAGGAATACTTCGAGTCAACTCCAGACTTTGTGTTCATAACGACCCTGTTTTAAACTATAAAATCATGATGGAGGCGCAAAAAACACCGTTTGCAATCCATCCTGGGAGTACCAAAATTTATCATGATATTCGTCATATATTTTGGTGGAGCAATATGAAGAGAGAGATAGTGTTGTTTATCTCAAGGTGTCTAACTTGTCAACGAGTTAAAGTGGAGTATCAAGTACTGATGAGTAGGTTTTAAACCTATGAATCCGATATTATTAAACTTAATTATTGTTATCTTTTATTGTTTTTTAGTATCTTTTTATGTGTTTTATGTTTATTTGTTGTAGGTTGGAGCTGGAGGGACAAATTGGTCATTTCGGAGAAGAAAAAGGTCAAAAATCATGAAAATTAAAGCTGAGTTGCATTTCTGTAATTACGTGGTCCTGGCCAAGCGCCTAGGCGCTTGAAAATGCCCTATGATGAGCGCCTAGGCGCTCTAGTGCGTAATAATGTGCGTTTTGTTGCTGCTAAGTGGGTTTTTGAAGCCAAATAGGAGTCTGAATGAGGGCTGAGACCAATACAAATAGGAGAGGACTCTAGAAAAGGGGAAGGAACGAATTTTGCAAGGAATCAATCAATTTTTGAAGAGATTTGCAGAGAGAACAAGGAAGAAAAGCACGAAGGAGAATTGCAAAGGCTAAAGATCTAAGAGAGAGTTTAAGAGCAAATTCAGAGTTTCTTCTTCTCTTTTCTAGTTTTATCTTTTGTAATTGTCTGGGATGTTTGGTTTATTAACTTGGATGATGTTTTTCTTTATTATTATCATGAACTAAATTTTAATTAAGATTGCAACGGAACTTGGTATGTAGTTTAAATTGCAAGCTTCCCATTGAATGAAAGTTAATTTTTATTGAATTGTTTATTATATCTTATGCTTATTGATTAATTGTTTGGCCAACAATTACTGTGATAATCTATATAAAATTGGAAGATGGAGTATAGATTGAGATCTGGATATGATAACATCTGTTCATATAATCTGAATAGGGTTAATATGATTAGCGTATAGGATAGGAATACACCTATGTGTCTTTTGTATCCATTGAAAGAATTTGTGCGTAAACCCTGATTAACTTGATTCACATAGGAATATAGTGAGTTGATTAATTGGGGTGTTCATTGTAATTCCGCATCTTAAAGATTGGATTTAGGAGGATTTGTTCACGTGTCTTTGGAAGAAGTGTGTGAATATTCATAAAGCATTCTTGGATAACAATTCATATTAATTGATTTATTTTAAATGGGAAGTAAGTTAGTTTAAATGAAATACCAAGGGAAGTTGTAATCTTAACCTGTTAAATCTGCAGTTATTCTTGTGAAATTCTGAATTTTAATCATTAGTTTCGTTAAGTTTAAATTTCAAATCATAAACAAAATTTTCTTAGTTTAAAATAGGATTAATTGCATTGGAGTTAGTAATTGATAAATATTAGTCTATTTCCTCAAGGGAACGATATCCTTGCTTGCTGAATATTACAATTGAACGCGTATACTTGCGTGGTAAAGTGCTATTAAAAAATTAGGCAACAAGTACCAAAAGGTCCAACCACTTGAAATTCTAGAATGGAAGTGGGAGCATATTACCATGGATTTCATTACTGGTCTTCCTAAGGTTTCTCAAGGAATAGATGCGATTTGGGTCATTGTTGATAGATTGACCAAGTCTGCTCATTTCTTACCGATACGAGAAACTTATACACTTGAACGTCTTGCCCGTATGTACATAAACGAGATTGTAAGACTGCATGGTATGCTGATATCTATAGTTTCTGATTGAGACCCAAGATTCACTTCACGATTTTGGGTTAGTTTGCAAAAGGTTATGGGCACAGACTTACGATTTAGCTCGGTATATCATTCTCAGACAGACGGACAGTCGGAGAGGACTATTCAAACTCTTGAAGATCTATTAAGACTCTGTGTCCTTGATTTCAAGGGAAGTTGGGACAAGTTCTTACCATTAGTGGAGTTTTCCTACAACAAAAGTTATCAAGCAAGTATTGGCATAGCTCCATTCGAAGCGTTGTATAGAAGAAAGTGTCATTCTCCAGTATGCTGGGATGATTTGGGTGAAGCAACGTTGTTGGGACCGGAGTTTGTACGTATGACTACGGAAAAGATTCAAACGATTCGACAACGTATAAAACCTCACAAGATCGATAAAAGGGTTATGCTGATCTTCATCGAAAGGACGTGGAATTCGATATTGGAGATCATGTGTTGTTGCGTATTGCTCCAAGGAAAGGAGATACGAGATTTGGAAAGAGAGGAAAACTCAATCCTCGATTCATCGGCACATTTTTAATCCTCGATCGAGTAGGAACTATGGCCTACAGACTCGCTTTACCTCCAATATGTCTCGTGTTCATAACGTTTTTCACATATCCATGTTACGTAAATATGTGAAAGATCCGAACCATATTATTGAGTTAGAACCGGACGAAATAGCGGAAGATTTGACGTATGAAGAGGTTCCAGTTCAAATTTTGGATAAGAAGGAACATATTCTACGCTCCAAGGTTATACCTCAAGTCAAAGTTTTGTGGAAAAACCACGATGTTGAGGAAATGACTTGGGAGTTAGAATCTGAAATGAAATCAAGGTATCCTTACCTCTTCGACATACCAGGTACGTACCCTAATTTCGAGGGCAAAATTTCATAAGAAGGGGAGGTTGTAAGACCCCAACTTTTATAAATAAAGATGAATTTTCTATAAATATTATATTTGAACATTATGGAGTAAATTTGATATAATATTATAGTTGTGGGTAATATTTATAAATTTTGCAAAGTAAGTAAGTTGTTATAAAATATTCGTTTGGTCGGGGAATATTCGTACGACGACACAATCATTGGTGGACTCTACAATGGAATTATTGTCGGATTGTGAAAACAACAAAAATACTTTATGAAAATAATGGCGGAGGTGTTACCGTTAAAACCGTTGAACTAACCGGTAGTAAAAGTACAGTAATACACGTGGTTGCATAGTAGCACATTGTATTGATTATTGATGCTTACGTGAGAAGTCACTCAGCTATACTCAATTATTGCTACAGTAATTGCTGCATCGTATCTCTTATATTATTGATTCAATTACTACCACCGAATTATCTATATAATATATTATATTATTAAATCAATAATTAAGACGACAAGTTATAAATGAGTAATAATTGTTAAAAGATTAAATATGTGTTGATTAAAAATAAAATGATTTGTGGTAATATTTATTCAATCCTTGATGTATATAAAGAGTCTATTATGAGACGTTTGAGGAAAGTTTTATTATTTTATGGGGGGGAGGGGCATATGTCATCTTCTAAGAGTCTCTTCGTCAATAGTAATTACCTTCGTCAATAGTAATTACCCTTACCAGACGTCAAACCACTTGTCGTTTCATATTACAGGCATCGAACTAATTGTCGTTTCACATTACAGGCGTCAAACCACTTTTCTTTTCACATCACCAGTCGTCAAGCCACTTGCCTTTTCACATTTCAAGTGCTAAGATAGAAATCTTCTATAAATAGAGGCCTAGTACTTCATTATTTTTCACGAATTCATTCAAGCTATAGAGAGAGAAAGTAAAGAGAGAATAAGAGAGAAAGAAGAAGAGTATTCTGTTACTACACTACTGCAGTATTCAATCTCCTATTAATGTAAGGGGTGTTATTATTTCTTATTCATGAAGAGAACTATTGTTATTCCATTGCTTATTATTCTGTTGGAATAACTTGTATACGCGGTTTACCCTATACTTGATGACATTCTTCTATTATTCTATTGGAACATCCTGTCTGTGTGTTTTACACCGGACCTGGTTCTGTCTTTATTATTATTCTGTTGGAACATCGTCTCTGTGTGTTTTACACTGGACCTGATTCCGTCTTTATTATTATTCTGTTGGAACATCCTGTCTGTGTGTTTTACACCGGACCTGGTTCTGTCTTTATTATTCTGTTGGAACATCATGTCGGTGCAAATTTTGCCTGACCTGGTTCCGTTATTATTATTCTGTTGGAATAACCTGTCTATGCGAAGTACCACATGCATGGTGATTTCTTTTGTTATTCCATTCTTTATTATACTCAGTTGGTTAAAGTTTTGACTTCTATACTCCATGAAATTAGTAGAATATCCTTGATATTTTCACTTCATCCAGTATCTTTTCATGAAAATATTCTTCTGATCATTCTTGAATTTTACTCTACAAATTAGTATAATGTTGACAATTGGGATATTATTAGTTTCTGAATAAATTAATTCTTGAACTTGTTTTTATTGAATTCTTATATCATTGTCATCATCCTCATGTTTATATTATGTTGAAAGTCATCTGTGGCTTGTAGTGCATAGATGGACTTGGTATGATTATGACCAGGGATTATTCGGCGTAATCATGACCATAATGTTACAAATGATGTGGTAAAAGTTATCATTGGCCCGTAGTGCATTGATGGACAGTTGTTGGCATGATCATGACCATTAATGAATACACGAATGTCCTTGGCTGTAGTGCATGAATAATTTGTGGTCGTGATACTAAAGAATATCCTTGGCCGTAGTGCAGGGGTGATTCGATGATGTGGATTATTTATTAAGCTGAGTTCCATCGATAAAAGTCATGAAAAACCTTTTAAATCATAAAAGATAGTAGATTTTATTCTCTATTTGACTCTTTTAATGGATTGCTTGTTCCGCTACAGTTAAACTTGATGTTGTTATATTTTATCTGTTTAACACTGTTGAAGGCTAACGATAATTTATTCTGCATTAGCTTCGTCATAATATTTCTTACTGGGCTAGTTCAGCTCACCCTTTCTTTCACTGTTCTCTGCAGGAAATGAGAACATAGCAGGGACTAGTCGGGGAATGGAGTGACGGTCCAGAGGATAGCATTAGTAGTCCTCACTATTCTGTAAAATATTGTGTTAATAATTGTAATGAGGACTCCTTTTGAGTTTGTATAATCTCTAGTAGACAATAATTGTATTCAAACTCACAGTTATATTTTGTCGTATTGTACACAACAGTTGTATTAGTAAGTTGTATTTAAATTTTGTACCATGTATCTGACGACCCAAGATGGGTGATGTATACCTAATTTTGGGGGCGTCACAGCTATGCTATGAAAAGTACGATGAATTAGTTAGATGAACATGATCTTACTTAATAAGATAATGCCGCCAAGACGTAAACGAAACCAAAAGGTAGAAGAACTTGTCAACAAACTGGAGGACAACCAGACCCGACACAAAATTTGGTGAATATGGATGCTCAAGCTATGCATAATGGATTACCAGCCGTGGGAAATCAGCCAGATAATCGATCGAAAAACTTCAAAGACTTCAAGGTAATCGAACCGCCAGGATTTAGAGGATCAACTGACCCTGTAGAGGTGTTTGTTACAGCTAGAGTAACGGAGGGGTAAAAGATAGCTTTTGTCACCTTTACGATGAAAGGGGAGGCAAATTTTTGGTGGGAAACAAATCAAGTTAGAGTCGGAGAAGAAAATAGTGGTAGTAAGACTGGGAAAAGAAAAGGAGATAATTTCGGGAATACCAGAAGTAGGCCAGGAGGTGGAAAGAAACAGGTTGCGCAGTGTGGGAATTGCGAAAAGAATCGCTCAGGAAAGTGTCTTAAGGGTAAGTTTGCGTGTTACAAGTGTGGGCAAGAGGGACATATCTCTCCCAACTGCCCCAATCCAAGGATGAATAGAAGGTGTTTCATGGGTGGATCAATGGCGCATAAGGTGAAGGACTGTCCGAAAAAGGGAAGGGATACAGGAAGTGCGAATAAAGGAAAAGGCAGCGGGGCTCTAGTGACAACGGAACCTACTTCAACAAACAAACCAACATAATCAACCGCAAGAGTTTTCAATATAACGGTCCAGTATACGGTAGCAGCTAAGAATGCAACTCCAGGTATTATTCGTAAAACTTTTATATTTTGATATACATGATTTTCTAATATATAATAAATTATTTTATAAAGAAATTTTGAAGGAGAAATTTAAGTTCTTTTAGAAATCAAACTTCCGTTTAATCAGAGAGACAAGCTTAATGTTGATTAGTTAAAGATCGGTTCAATTGAATCTGATCAAGATCTATTTGAAATAACTGTGTGTATGCTATGTACCCTTGTAAGTATGAGTTTTAAAACGGTGATTCCGGGGACGAAATCCTTATAAGGAAGGGTGAATGTAATAACCTGAATATTTTCTATATAAATAATTAAGAAATTTTGCATATTAATTTTTATTTATTTGTGTTAAAGATGAAAATTTGTGCCAAGTAATGTGTATGTATATATGTGATAAATAAAATTTATTTATTTCATGAATAATTTCAAGTAATTTTATTTTAGAAGTATTAATCATTATAAAGTATATACTTATAATAATTAATTTTATAGTAGAAATGTCTTTATTATTTATTTTCTAAGAAAATATGATTTTTATATTATTTAAATAATATATGAGATGATTATTGGAGTTATTATAATTACTATTTTATTATATGAATTTTAGTTCAGATTATTTAAGTTAATTATTTTTAACTTAATTAATAATGCATGTTATATACGAAAGATAAATCAGATATGAAATCCTAACCCTAATTTTTGATTTTGAGCTATGAATGAGAATAATAATATTATATTAAATATAATATTATTTGTCGGTGTTATAAATATATACAGTATATGTGTAGATTATTAATGGTTAGTCAATTATGATGTATCACGACAAACCCTAGTATTACTGTCATAAACCATGATTTGAAATTTAAAACTAGAAATTTAGACCGGTCAGAAATTGTGTTATATGAATTATGTGCATATTATAGAATTTAATGTTAATTAGAGAAAACCCTAATTAATATTTGAAAATCGTAATTTAAAATTTGAAACCCTAATTTGTTAATTAGGAACCCTAATCGTAAATTTTAGAAACCCTAATTATTATTTTAGCAAATTGAATTCTTAATTTGGGAACCCTAATGATAATTAAGTAACCCTAATTATTTATACCCTAATTTATATTAAAAACCCCTAATTTTAATTAGTATGTTTTAATTAAAATTTTACTACACTTTAATTTTTAATTATCCAAACCCTAGTAATTATTTGGGAAACTTTAAGGTTAAAAATCTAGTGATTAAACCCTAAATTCAAGCATCTTGGACAAGAATACCCTTGAGATTAAAATAAAATTACCAAAGTACCCTTTTTGTCCCATTTGATGAATTATTGCTAGAAAATCTAGCAAGATCTTGGTAATCCTCAACCCTAGATATGCCCATGTGCCAGAATCCTTACAAGTCAGTCAACACTACCAGCCAATTTCATTGCATCAATAGATATGATAATTGAAGAGAGATAAAGTGCATTATTTTCCCCCCAGTTGATCACTAACACTTAGCCATACTCTCTCAAACTTAAACCAACGAATTCTTCTATCATTTCAGTCACTAAAATCAGCCCCACCAACACACATAACAAATCAGAAGTCAGAATCAAGAACTTGGTCATAAAAAAGGTAAGAACCCTAGAAGAAATCTGATCTTGATCAAAGTGTTAGATGCTAGTTTTTTGTGTGTTAAACATGTAATATGTAGTTTATAATGATGATCTAGGTTGCTCGATGTTAAATCCATAATATCTAGAGGCTCAGATTTGATGTTTTTAAAAATCTGAAAAACTTTATTTTTGTGACTGACAATTGAATGTCAGATCTGGTAGATCTCTGACTGTTAATGATTTTACTGTTTTTAATGTTTGAACATATAGTGTGGTATGAGATGTTTGATCTAAAACTGGAATCTAGCCCAGATCATGAACATGTTAAAAGTTATAGCTGGTCAAACCTAGTTGACCGAGCATGACTTTACAAATCTGGAAAACCCAGATTGTTTCCAGAAGGCTCTAACAAGAACTTCATGGGCTCGGATATGTCAGTGGTTTAACGATCTGTTATGTTTGTTGCATCTAAGTTATAGTATGTTATATAGACTTCATATTTATACCTTATAATATTCTTATCATCAAACTGAGTGAAAATAGTGTCTGGTCAAAGTAGGTAAAACAATCACGTTTTCTGTTTCTGGGTAACCCAGAAACATATGAACACTGATCTCTGACTTCCTTTAACCGGCCTAGACCTGCTAGATTTGTTTGTTGTTATGGTGTTTGTATGTAATAGATCTCTTCACCTACATGTTGGCTACAATCTGGAAACCTTATATCACAAAAATCATGCAAGTACAACAAGTTGTGGAAGCCCAAACATGCACTCTAGATCTGTTCTTCATTTCTGGAAAACCCAGAAATGAAGAACGGACTCTGACACGATTTTCTGAGCCCCAACGCGTTTTGATTATTTATGTTTAGGCTTGACCAAGGATTGCAACATGTTCTCTGATAGTTTGTCTATATAGCCCGACGAGCAGAAAACACTTAACATGAACAGATTGACAGATTTAAGGCCATCCAAATCGTTGACCAGCCACGACTTTGTTTTCTGGGCAGCCCAGAAACGTCAAGAACAGCTCTGACATCTTGTTCTTGAGCTTAGATCTTGCCTATGATGCATGTTTTGACCATGTCTGTTGTTATACTGAGTAGTATTACATCTGTACTATAATAGCTAACCATTAACTCGACCAGAAACACATTACACAAGAAATGATTGATGGTCAAACAAGCAAGCTCGAGCACAGACTTTGAATGCCTAGGTTTCTCAAGAACACCTAAGGCGACACTTACTGTCGCCAAAGGGCTTTAGCGACAGACTTATTATAATTAATTAATTTAAATTCTAAAAATCATTTAAAAATAGTAAATAAATTCTGAAAATTACAAAAATAGTTTTTAAAATTATTTTAAGTTATAAAAATTAACTTTTAATAATTTGACATATTTTTCATAAATATTAATATTTATTTGGATATTATTGGTATTTACATTATTTAATAAATGCATTAAATAAGTTAATTAAAAATAATTTTATTGTTTTAAAAATCATTTTAAATAATAATAAGGTATTTAATAATATTTTAAGTTATAAAACATAACTTTTAATATTTTAAGATAAGTTTCATTAATTATTAAATATTAATGATATTAGATTTATTTAGTAATTATATTAAATAAATAAATTAAAAATGATTTTAATATTATAAAAATCATTTTAAATGAAAATAAATAATTTAAAAATATTTTAAGTTGTAAAATATAACTTTTGATATTTAAAGGTAAATTTCATTAATAATTTAATATTTATGATATTAAGTTTATTTAATAATTATATTAAATAAATAGTTTTAAAATGGTTTCATTGAATTAAAAATCATTTAAAAAGAAAATAAATGAATTTAAAATATTTTAGTTATCACTAATGACTTTTAATATTTTGATAAATAATAAATTAATATTTTAATATTAATGGTAACTATTTAAAAATAATTTTAAATGTTTTAAAAATAATTTAAGGGTAATATTAATACTTTAAAAATATTTTGAGTTATTATAAATAACTTTAATATTTTGGCAATGGTTTCATTAATAGTTTAATATTAATTAAATATTAATGATAATAGAATTAGTTAATATTTAAATCATTTAATAATGATTTTAATGTTTGAAAATTCATGATAAAGTATAATAATTATTTAAAAATTATTATAAGGCTATGAAAAATAATATGACTGATATTTAAAATATCTAAACGACTATTGAACTGTAGGATAGAGTCTTAGACTCGATATTTACCCGATAAAGCCGTCAGTACAGCGAAATATTTTAGAAATTGATTTGGACTTAGATAATTTGACTAGATACGTGTTTGTTTATGATGTAATGACTGTTAAATATATGTGACAATGTGATTAGGTTATGTGATAACTGCAATTAGCAGTACTATGTGATATGATATATTATTCTAATCAAACGAATGATCTTATTAATGATATGTTTTGATATAAAAGATAGAACTAAGTTGCATTATTGTAAGCAGCAGCTCAAGCAAGTATCTAAACCTTATGCACTACTTTTATTTCGTTCAAACATGTATATCATGTTATGTAAGTTTCCTAAACTTGCTCCAATTATTATTGAGCAAGTATCTGATCTATTATTTACATTGTGCAAGTATCCTACCTTTGCATTTCCTTTATGCAACAGACATGAGTAAGAAAGTTTCAGAATCATATTATTGTGCCAGATTATTAACTCTATTATTATTGATTATGTATCCAATCTTTGTATTCATACAAGTTCTTACATTATCCAATCATTGTATTATTGTATAATTCAGATATTTATTCTGTTCGTTAATTCGTATATAGGGTTAGACAAATGTCCCCACTTGGATAACCATTGTAATTAATCATATATTGATACATACTTATTGATTTCGAGTATGTATATGTTGACTTAAAAGCCGTCTAAGCTATTTGATTCAGCTAGACATAAAAATATTGTTGAACAAGATAGAACGTTATTGTATCCAACCAGATTGTTTTGGTTCGGATTCCCGACTAAGTATGAATATCCCGAATATGGGAAAACTTTTGTGCACCTAAGGTTGATAGAGTAAACGATAATATCGTTCTTGCATGTAGTATTGATCGATACAGGGTGCATTGGGATGATCACACTCGTACCCGTAAGTTATGACAGTTTGCGGATGAAGTTCTGCTAAACCCTAGCGAAAATGAAAAACAATGTTCATAGTCTGTCGACTAATCTCCACTTATAGTCAGTACGTAGTTTCAAAAATTTGAGATAGATTTGGTATGTTGTTATTATTGGTTCAACTTACTTCACAACTGTTGATTCGTTGTAGAAGAGTTATTCAAAGAAAACATTTAATCCTTTCAGCTTATATTTATTGTTTCTATTACTTGCTGGGCAATCAAATGCTCATTCTTGCTTTAAATTTAAATGTTTTCAGCTAAACATGATCAACCGGAATGTTCAGGCCAGAACAAGGGAAAAGGAAAGCAATCAGAATAATTATATGTTATCTTTTGTAATAGTTAGACAATATTAAGACAATGATATTTATTATCTATCATGTAATGTATTGTAGTAAAGGTTGCGTACTTGTGATTAGACTTTGACATATGTAATTAAGTTTGATATTTATATTATTGTATTATTATTAGTATTATTCTGCTCATAGAAATGGTATCGTAAAGCACCGAGTTCGGGTTTCAAGTACCCGAGTTTGGGGGTGTTACATTGACTATGCCAGATCTTGTTCATGTAATGGACCCTGACATTTCGGCTACATGTTTGAACCTTTATAACATACTAAGAAAGCCTGGAACCTGGAGATTTAAGGGCTCAAAGTGAGACCCATGAACTGTTCTTCATTTCTGGGTAACCCAGAAATGAAGAACAGCCTCTGACATGAGATTGTGAGACTAATAACTCACTGATCTAATGTAGTTTGGCTAGGAAATCAGTTTGTGTGTGTACCATGACATGAATACTACATTTTTAATACCTTAGCTGACCAGAAAACATAACAACCAAATAAAGATCTAGCTCTGGTCAAACATGACCACTTGAACACTGACTTATCAGTGTTCTTGAGCTAAAGAACACCAACTGCGACAGAAACTGTCGCTAAAGCCTTTAGCGACGGGTTTAATTATTTTAGTTTTCTAATTTTCGAAAAATTCATTAAAAATAGAAAATAATTTCTATAAATTATAAAAAATTATTTTAAAAATTATTTTAAATTATGAAAATTAATTTTTAATAATTTAACATATTTTTCATAAATATTAGTATTTATTTGAATATTATTGATATTTAATTTATTTAATAAATGCATTAACTAAATTAATTAAAAATGATTTTATTATATTAAAAATCTTTTTAAATGATAATAAGGTATTTAAAAATATTTTAAGTTATAGAATATAATTTTTAATATTTTAAAACAAATTTTATTAATTAATTAATGTTAATGATATTAGATTTATTTAATAATTATGTTAAATAAATTAATTTTAAAATGATTTTAATATTAGAAAAATCATTTTAAATGAAAATAAAGAGTTTTAAAATATTTTAAGATATAAAATATAACGTTCAATATTTAAAGGTAAATTTCATTAATTATTTACTATTTGTGATATTAGAGTTATTTAATAATTATATTAAATAAATTAGTTTAAAATGATTTTTAATATTATAAAAATCATTTTAAATGAAAATAAGGTGTTTAAAAATATTTTAAGTTATAAAATATAACTTATAAAGGTAAATTTTATTAATAATTTAATATTAAATGATATTAGAGTTATTTAATAATAATATTAAATAAATATTTTAAAAATGGTTTTATTGATTTAAAAATCATTTAAAAAGGAAATAAATGAATTAAAAATATTTTAAGTTATAATAAAAGACTTTTAATATTATGATAAATAATAAATTAATATTCTAATATTAATGGTAATTATTTAAAAATAATTGTAAATGTTTCAAAATTCATTTAAGGGTAATATTAATGTTTTAAAAATATTTTGAGTTATTATAAATAACTTTAATATTTTGGCAATGGTTTCATTAATAATTTAATATTAATTAAATATTAATTATAATAGACTTATTTAATATTTAAATTATTTAATAATAATTTTAGTGTTTGAAAAATCATGATAAATTATAATAATTATTTTGAAATTATTATAAGGCTATGAAAAATAATACGACTGATATTTAAAATATCTAAAGGAATGATGAACTACACAATAGAGTCTTAGACTCAATAATTACCCGATAAAGCCGTTGGTACACCGAAATATTTCAGAAATTAACCTGGACTTAGATAATTTGACTAGCTACGTGTCTGTTTGTGATCCAAGAACTGTTAAACATGTGTGACAATGTGATTAGGTTATATGCTGACTGCAATAAGCAGTACTATGTGTTATGATATGTTATTCTAATTTATATAATGATCTTATTAATGATAGGTAGCGGTATAAAAGATAAAACTAAGTTGCGTATCTGTAAGCAGCCGACCAGGCAAGTATCCTAACTTTGCATTTCCTTTATACAATAGAAATGAGTAAGAAAGTTTCAGATTTATATTATTATTGTGCCAGATTATTAACTCTATTATTATCGATATTATATCCAATAAATTGTATTCATACAAGTTCTTAAATTATCCGATCATTGTTTATTAATATAGTATTATATTATAATTCAGATATTTATTTTGTTCGTTAATTTCTAAAATGGTTATACAAGTGTCCTCACTTGGATAATCAGTGTATTTAATCACATGTTGATACATATTTATTAAATTCCAGTATGTATACTGTGACGCCCCCAAAATAGGTCCAATCCACTCAACCCATTCTGAGTCGTCAAATACATTATACGGAAATAACTATAACTTTATTATTATAATTGTCGTGCAAAATACAACAACACATATGTTGTGAGTTTTGATACAAATATATACCAACTGTGACTCCCATCCCAACATTGGATAGCACGTCACAATAGCACCTTACATAAAGGTACAGTCAATAACTGTTTTAGAAATTAAAATCTTCAAAAAATGCTCAAAGAAACCTTCGTACATGGGAGGCCATGTATTTAAGTTATTATAAATATAAAATAATTGGAGAATTATCCTTGGTTGACCCAATGGACCCCAAAGAAAAATAAGAAGATTGCTATCATATTCTTTCCAGTGGTGAGTCTTCTCTTGACATATAATTATCTCCATTATCTCTAATTGAGAATTATAATTCATCTAAACTCAAAGATTATATAGGTAATGCTCATAGATATACTCAGCAACTGGATGTGCACAACCTAGTCTTATGATAACACGAAGTCGCATGTCATTAGACATCTTGTATGATATGGCAAAACACCCTTCCAATATTCGGTTCGCCTCACCCTATTTGATTCACCAAATATAACTACTAAATAATGTATAAAATATGTTAGTTCCCAGTAGGCACAATAGATCTAGAAGGGGGGGGGGGGTTGAATAGATCCTTTTTAATTTCAAATACTTTTCTCTTTTATTTTGTATTCCTATTAAATTAGCATATGACAAACATAAGAATCTTTTCAAGCACAATAGAATAAGTAAAAGATCCCCTTCATTGATATATTCATAATCATACATACATTGTTCATAGAGTTAGTTCAGTTGTAAGTAGTTAAAACATACATAGCAGTTATAGCAGTTAATAGACATAATATAAATGACATAATGTAAAAGACACAAGGTGTTTTAAGTGGTTCAGAGACTCAAGCTCCTAATCCACTCTTCTGCTTTCAACTAGCAGGATTTCCACTAAGGAAGGGCAGCACCTTGAATCACTAAGCTCCTTCAAGGCCAGCAGCCTTGGGACTTCAGTTCACTAAGAACTCTTCAAGGCCAACAACCTTGGAACTCCTCTAGTTCCCTAGGATCTCTTCAAGCCCAGTATGCTTGGGACTTCATTTAGTCCCTCCGGACATGGACCCCTTAGGTCCTGGTTTCATGAGTTGTTTGTTTGTTTGTTTGTTGGAGTTAGTGCTGAGCTACTAAGATGTCTTTATGCTCTGAACATCTTCTGTACTTAGAAGCTTAGCATGATCGTCCTTGAAGTGCAGTTGAGTGTTGCATGATGCTCAGCTTCTTTAGTTACTAAACCACTTCGGATGACTGCCTTGAAGATCATTCCTCTTGATACATGATGGCTGAACATGATGGGTTTCTAAGATAACTGTAATCTCTTCTGCTAGGTACATAGAAACTTTCTCATGATTGCCACCATGATGATGTTTGTTATCTCCCTTCTTGATACTTGATGTCTTCTCATGATGGACTTGCTAAGATAACTGTGAGCTCTTCTCTATGGTACTTAGAGTCTTCCCATGATGGACACCAAGATGACATGATGCTCTTCTTTCTCTCGACAGTTCAGAACACTCTTCATGTAATAGAACTCTCACTTCTACACTGTAGAACTCTCACTTCTATTTCCTTCTTTGTATGACTCTAAGTGTTCTTGGTGGATCGTAGAGTGAGCCTTCGGACTCATTATCTTACATGGTTTAGAACAGTCCACCGTTACTCCAAACTTGGCAACTCCAGCAACCTTCGATCTTTGAATCTCTAGCGGATTTATACTCCTTCCCAATCCTTCCGTTGGAAAGTAGTCGTTGAAAGATATTCAAATGTCTTCACAAATATTGAGTTGACAGAGGTAGACTGCTGATGTGACAAGTCATATTTTCTCTGACATTGCAGTCTACTATTTCACCTACCCATCAGAGATGTCACGTTAATGTCTTGGGCAGGTCAAAGACTTTATTTTCTCCTTCTAATTTCTCGATCAGAGTTTGTCCTTTTGCATTGATGTTCTCAATAAGTTTTTATTCGAATATAACCCTTCAGATTGAACCATTGCCAATGCTTCAGTCTTCAGCTATTCGAACTCTACGATTTTGATGCATGTCTTCGAGGACTTTATCGTAGTGTCATGTTGACTAGTATAGGCAACACTACAATTTTGAAGAGTGTTGATTGGATCTTCAGTGTAGAACACCTCTTCCTTCTCTTGTGTAGTACTTCAACATTTTTGTTTACTTCGACTGTTCTCAGATACTGATGGCTTAACTTCTTTTATCTGGCCCCTTCTGAATAGCAAGACACTTCAGATTTATGGCGCGTCCAACTCGCTTTCTCCTGGTGATCTTCCGTTCATTTATCATCAATGGACTGACCCTACGCTTAATCACTTTAGCCTTGTTCTTCAGAGGCTGACCAGTATCTCTGTGCACATTCTATCAGTTCTTTCTTTGTTTGACAAACACTACGATCTTGACTGCTTTCAAGATCGTTATCTTCTATTATCTTAATAGCTACTGCACTTGCTGACTTTCCTTGGTCAACTACTGAAGTCTTCTTATGACCATCTTGTGGAAGACTTCATCTCGAATGGCTTCACAACTCAATCTTGATGCTGATTGGGTTAACGCTTAGATCTTCTATTAGCTTGCATATCATTCGTTGAGTGCTCTCTGGTTTCCTTGGTTGTTACATTACAGTGCCGACCAGAGGCTTTGTTTCTTTAGATATTCTGGGAGTTCTCATTTATTGATAATCATATTTGCTCTACGATTATGCCTTGGCATTATGAGCACATCTGTTGAGGTCGCAGTTATGTACTCTACGATTCAGCTTCGGCTGTGCAGACACTACGACTTCAAGATCAGATCTTGACACTCTATGATTTATGTCTTTATGCTCGATGTCTTCATCTGATATTTCTTGACAACGATCTCTGCATGTAATCAGTATACTCTACAAACTCAGAGTGTGATCTACGATCCTTGACTTGGCTTCGGCATCAGTAGACTCTATGACTCTGAGTGTAGTCTACTTTTCTGACTTGGCTTCGGCAGAGGTTCGGTCGGCTCTTAGGCAGGTTGTCTCTACGATTCTGAACATGACTTCCTCAGTAGACTTTGGCTCCGAGGAAGTTCTACTTGACACACTACGATCCTTCCTCGTCTCTCCTAGAAGTCTACGAGCTCCGAGATCTACTATCTTGCAGGCTACAATTATGCCTCGATAGCTCTCAAGTACTCCTTGACTCTCTTAGAAGACTATGATTTCTGGTGCAGTGCTCGACGATCAGACAAGCCTATCTATTACATCATAAGATCAACCTAACATGTTTGATCTTTCTATATTTATAGTCCTTGTACATCATTTCTTTTTAAGGACTTTACAAAGCTATTTTGCTTATATAGGATTAACTTAACATACTTGATCAATTCATTCTAAGTCCTTGTACACATGTTTCTATTATTTATCAAAGGACTTTATAACTTTTCTTAATGCAAGCATACTTGCATATTCATTCATATATATATCATAATCAAATCATATATAAATAGGAATATCATTAATATATTTATTCCTGACAATCTCCCCTTATTTGATTATGACAAAAATAATAAGTGCATATGCATGTTATGAATGAATCTTATATACAGTGAGCAGATGTATTTCTAAAACAGATAATCATGAATGTCATTTATAAAGATATGTTAAATTATACATTAAGATATTTTATATCCTAGATCCAGAACATACCTAACTAGTTAGAGATGTACCTCTTTGGCTCCATGTTTGTTTTCAGGATGTCTGTTGATCAACTATTCATTTGGTTGTTCTTCTTGCTCTTGCTCCCCCTGGGATGATGACCTTCTGTCTTTGCTTAGCTCCCCTTCAGCGTCTTTCTTAACATGTTCCCCCTTAGACTCTGCGATCATGTGATCATCATCTTTTGGCTCCCCCTCAGATGATGATTCTACCTCGTCTTCTGCTGTTTGCTTCTTTGACTTCTTCTCTACTATCCTTTTGATCTTCTTGCTCTTCTTTGAGTGCCTCTTGCTCTGCCTCTTTCTATGCCTGTTTTTCTCTCCCTTATTGTCATTAATCATTTGGGAGAGCTACTCCATGTTGGACAGAAGCTGCTCCATCAGGTAGGAGGAGTTGGCAACTTCAAACTTGAGTTCCTATTGGCCTAGCTCAAGTTACACAGAGAAAGACTGCTTCATATCATCAATCTTATCAAAGAGGGCGTGGATCTGCTCTTCATTGGTCTTCTATGATCGTAGAGCTTCTACCTTTTGATCATGTATGACCTTCAGATAGATGTTATCTCTTTCTTTGAGTTTGAGAGATACATCAGCTATAGTAGCTTGAAGCGTGTTCTGAGATGAAATATCTCCTGCTGTTGTTAGCTTCTGTGACTCTTCATTGAATAGAGATATTTTCTCACTTAGTTCATCAGAGTTTTTCATCAGTTCCTTCTCCACAGAGACTTGATTATCTGGTTGAGCAGCCTCCTGTCGAGCATTAGTTAGAACTCTACGATCTGCATTCTTGGACAAATTTTCAAAGGTATTAAGAATCTGAAGAATCGTTGAGTTCCAATCGTTGGTTCAGGATGAGGGAATGTCTATCAGTAGTGCTTGAGCAGATGGAGGTTTCTGATTTTGACCTTGAACACCATCAGTAGTTTAGTGAATAGACTCTACGATCATCTCTTTGATCATGTTTCTTCTTCATTGAGAGTCTACTCTACAATCGTAGGGGATATAGTGATTTCCAGCATGGTGATAAACTTTGAAGTGGGGCTGGTTTGTGATCATCTTTGTAGCCAAAGTTTTTTACCCTTGGGAAGTTTTATGCCACCAGCTCCATGCTTAGAAAGTGAGCGTAGCACCAGCTGAGATAGCTTCTATCTCCTTCAGTATATGCCTTTAGCCATGGCATCCATTGGAAGAACCATCTCATTAGCAACTCATTAGGATTATGGAGAATGGTCGAGCAGTCTAGCCCCATGTTGTTCCAGTTTTTAGCTATGTCAAAGGTAGTCATTCTTACTACCTTGAGCTGCTCATCTCCATGGTTCATCCATCTTTCTGGTGGAGCTTCGGGTGGTTCATTTGAGACTTCCACCACTATTCTTCTGCTTAATCTTGCTGCTAAGAGGATAGGATAAGATTCTGGTTCCTCTGATTCTTGATTTTCAGAATTAAAATCATTCTCCATTTCTTCTCTCTCGGAGCCTGAACCATCTGGATCATTTCCAGCAGTGAATCCTTCTTGCTGCATTTCATTCCCAGAACTTTCTTCAGCAAGATTTTCCTCTGATTCATCTTCATCATTGTTGTTCCTATCCTCAGCACTTTTTTTCTGTGATACAGACTCATCATCACTCAGTTCAATGACAGCGTTGGAGTGATCACTTTTCTTCTAGGAAGCAAATTGAGCAAGAAGTCTGTAGCTCTTCCTTCTTCTTGGAGGTTCAGTTTTGGGAGAGTCAAACTCCTCTTCCTTTTCAGACTTAAAAGCCTTTGGTTCATCAAACGAGCTGCCTTGAGGTTCAACAAGGGCAAGGGCATGTTCTTCTTCTCTTGAAACAGCATTATCTGACCCATTATCTAGGCTTGTTGGGGGCAGTTGCATTTGGGGATGGAGTTGGGTCATCTTGAATTTCTTCTTTATCAGCAGAGTGACTGCTCTGAGAATGAACCACAGGGCTTGAGCATTCCTCTTTATCAGCAGATGCTGAATTTTCATTCATTAATCCAGCTTCACCTTTACTGCTGGATTTGGTCTGTGGGGACTCAGCCTTGAGATTGTCAGTTCCCTTTGGTTCTTCTGACTCTGTGTTCTCCTCCTCATCAGATGTGCTATCTCTAGAAACTGAGGCTAGTCTGTTTTTCTAAGACCCCAACTTTTATAAATAAAGATGAATTTTCTATAAATATTATTTTTGAATATTATGGAGTAAATTTGATATAATGTTATAGTTGTGGGTAATATTTATAAATTTTTCAAAGTAAGCAAGTTGTTATAAAATATTCGTTTGGTCGGGGAATATTCTTTTTGTCGGGGAATATTCGTACGACGGCACAATTATTGGTGGACCCCACAATAGAATTATTCTTTTTGTTAGAATCATTGGTTATTTTATGGGGGGGGGGCATATGTCATCATCTAAGAGTCTCTTTATAAATAGTAATTACTTTCGTCAATAGTATTTACCTTCGTCAATAGAAATTACCTTTACCAGACGTCAAACCACTTACCGTTTCATATTACAGGCGTCGAACCAATTGTCGTTTCACATTACAGGCGTCAAACCACTTGGTGTTTCACATTACAGGCGTCAAACCACTTTTCTTTTCACATAACCAGTCGTCAAACCACTTGCCTTTTAACATTTCAAGTGCTAAGCTAGAAATCTTCTATAAATAGAGGCCTAGTGCTTCATTATTTTTCACGAATTCATTCAAGCTATAGAGAGAGAAAGTATAAAGAGAATAAGAGAGAAAGAAGAAGGGTATTTGTTACTACACTACTACAGTATTCAATCTCCTACTAATGTAAGGGGTGTTATTCTTTCTTATTCATGAAGAGAACGGTTGTTATTCCATTGCTTATTATTTAGTTGGAATAACCTGTATACACGGTTTACCCTATACTTGGTGACATTCTTCTATTATTCGGTTGGAACATCCTGTCTGTATGTTTTACATCAGACCTGGTTCCGTCTTTATTATTATTCTGTTGGAACATCATGTCGGTGTGAATTTTGCCTGACCTGGTTCTGTTATTATTATTCTGTTAGAATAACCTGTCTGTGCGAAGTACCACATGCATGGTGATTTCTTTTTTTATTCCATTCTTTATTATACTCACTTGGTTAAAGTTTTAACTTCTATACTCCATGAAATTATTAGAATATCCTTGATATTTGTGCTTCATCCAGTATCTTTTCATGGAAATATTCTTCTGATCATTCTTGAATTTTACTCTATAAAGCAATATCATGTTGACAATTTGGACATTATTAGTTCCTGGATAAATTAATTCTTGAACTTGTTTTATTGAATTCTTATATCTTTGTCATCATCCTCATGTTTATATTATGTTGAAAGTCATCTGTGGCATGTAGTGCATAGATGGACTTGGTATGATTATGGCCAGGGATTATTTGGTGTAATCATGACCGTAATGTTACAAATGATGTGGTAAAAGTTATCATTGGCCCGTAGTGCATTTATGGACTGTTGTTGGCATGATCATGACCATTAATGAATACACGAATGTCCTTGGCTGTAGTGCCTGGATAATTTGTGGTCGTGATACTAAAGAATATCTTTGGCCATAGTGCAGGGGTGATTCGATGATGTGGATTATTTATTAAGCTGAGTCCCAGCGATAAAAGTCATGAAAAACCTTTTAAATCATAAAAGATAGTAGATTTTGTGGTATGTTTGGTTATTTTATAGGGGGCCCATGTGTCATCATCTAAGAGTCTCTTCGTCAATAGTAATTACCTTCGTCAATAGTAATTACCTTTACCAGACGTCAAATCACTTGCCGTTTCATATTACAAGCGTCGAAGCAATTGTCGTTTCACATTACAAGCTTCAAACCACTTGGTGTTTCACATTACAAGTGTCAAACAACTTTTCTTTTCACATCACCAGTCGTCAAGCCACTTGCCTTTTCACATTTCAAGTGCTAAGCTAGAAATCTTCTATAAATAGAGGCTTAGTGCTTCATTATTTTTCACGAATTCATTCAAGCTATAGAGAGAGAATGTATAGAGAGAATAGGAGAGAAAGAAAAAGGGTATTCTGTTACTACACTATTATAGTATTCAATCTCCTACTAATGTAAGGGGTGTTATTCTTTCATATTCATGAAGAGAACTGTTGTTATTCCATTGCTTATTATTCTGTTGGAATAACCTGTATACACGGTTTACCCTATACTTGGTGACATTCATCTATTATTATGTTGGAACATCATGTATGTGTGTTTTACATCGGACTTGGTTCCGTATTTATTATTATTATGTTGGAACATCATGTCTGTGTGTTTTACACAGGACCTAGTTCCGTCTTTATTATTATTTTGTTGGAACATCTTGTCGGTGCAAATTTTGCCTGACCTGGTTCCGTTATTATTATTCTGTTGGAATAACCTGTCTATGCGAAGTACCACATGCATGGTGATTTCTTTTGTTATTCCATTCTTTATTATACTCAGTTGGTTAAAGTTTTGATTTCTATACTCCATGAAATTTGTAGAATATCCTTGATATTTGCGCTTCATCCAGTATATTTTCATGAAAATATTCTTCTGATCATTCTTGAATTTTACTCTACAAAGCAGTATCATGTTGACAATTTGGACATTATTAGTTCCTGGATAAATTAATTCTTGAACGTGTTTTATTGAATTCTTATATCATTGTCATCATCCTCATGTTTATATTATGTTGAAAGTCATCTGTGGCCTTTAGTGCATAGATGGACTTGGTATGATTATGACCAGGGATTATTCGGTGTAATAATGACCGTAATGTTACAAATGATGTGGTAAAAGTTATCATTGGCCCGTAGTGCATTTATGGACAGTTGTTGGCATGATCATGACCATTAATGAATACACGAATGTCCTTGGTTGTAGTGCATGGATAATTTGTGGTCGTGATACTAAAGAATATCCTTGCTCGTAGTGCAGGGGTGATTCGATGATGTGGATTATTTATTAAGCTGAGTCCCAGCGATAAAAGTTTTGAAAAACCTTTTAAATCATAAAAGATAGTAGATTTTATTCTCTACTTAACTCTTTTAATGGATTTCTTGTTCCGCTGCAGTTAAACTTGATGTTGTTATATTTTATCAGTTTAACACTGTTGAAGGCTAACAATAATTTATTCTGCATTATCTTAGTCATAATATATCTTACTGGGCTAGTTGAGCTCACCCTTTCTTTCACTGTTTTCTTCAGGAAATGAGAACATAACAGGAACTAGTCGGGGAACGGAGTGACGGTCCAGAGGAAAGCATTAGTAGTACTCACTATTCTGTGAAATAGTGTGTTAATAATTGTAATGAGGACTCCTTTTGAGTTTGTATAATCTCTAGTAGACAATAATTGCATTCAAACTCACAGTTATGTTTTGTTGTATTGTACACGACAGTTGTATTAGTAAGTTGTATTTGAATTTTGTACCATGTATCTGACAACCCAAGATGGGTGATGTATACCTAATTTTGGGGGCGTCACAGTTGGTATCAAAGCTTAGGGATATGATCCCTGGCTAAGATGTGAGAATAGTACTAGGAGGGGAGAGATGGGGAATTCCTTCGCTAGTATGACCTACCTAAGTTTATGTGGTATTTTATTGGTCGGTCAGAATTTAGGGATAATATGTTACATGTCAATTAACCTTTGTTTTGTGGCAGTATCTGAAAATGACATCCAAGAATGTTTAGAATAGCAATGGAGCACAGGCGACCGTTGATTCACCACATACCAATAATCAGGATAATGTGCATCAGCAAGGCGACAATCCTCATGCAAATAACAACACTGACCAAATGAATGAATGATCAAATGTTCAAGGGCTTTATGCAATTCATGAAATAGCAGGCGAGAGCGGCTCCTGTCCAAAATGCAGGTGGAAACACTGGAAACTCTCGTTCGGTTATCGCTAAACAGTTGAAGGAGCTGGGACCACCGGAGTGTAAGGGAGAGCCAAAACCACTTATGGCGGAAGCATGGATAAAGCAGATCACCAAGATATTTGATGTTTTGGGATGCTCCGAGGAGCAAAAGGTTCCCTTTGCCGCCATTATGTTGCGCGGAGAAGCAGATTACTGGTCGAAATCTGTAAAACGTACTCAACCTGCCGTACTGAAGATGTCTTGGGAGAAGTTCCAAGAGCTGTTCAACGATAAATACTTTCCCGAAAGTATTTGTCACATGAAGGAGGTGGAGTTTATCAAGTTGGAACAAAACAATATGACCGTGTCGAAATACGAGGCTAAATTTGCGGAGTTATCCCGGTTTGCGTCCCACTTGGTGGATAATGAAGAGAGAATGACACAGATGTTTTTACGAGGTTTGAAGCCAGTGATACGTCAACATCTTATTTCTCATAAACTGTGTTTATATTCAGATGTTGTAAATAGGGCTCAGTTAGTGGAGCACGATAACGAGTCAACGCAACTAAAAGAGAGCAGCAAGCAAAATGATAATACCAGCGAGAGAAGTCATTGAAGCGGTGACAACAAGCGTGGAGGGAATCAACAGGCCAGAAATGGTAACCACTTCGGTGGTAATCATGGCCAAAACAATAAGAATGGACATTTCAAGAAGAGGAGATTCAACAATGACGGAAAGACGTCAGCACCAGCACCTGTCGTTAAGGAATGAGAACGACCACTTATCATATGTTTCAAATGCGGAGGGGAGGGGCACATCAGTCCAAACTGCGCGATGCCGTCCAAAGCATGTTATAATTGTGGAAGAGAAGGTCACTTAGCCCGATTTTGTCATTCACTGAAGACAAATTCAGCTAGTATGGAGGCACCAAAGGCCGTCCCAGAAAAGTCAAAATCGGTAGTGCAAGGGAGAGCGTTTGTTTTGACCTCCCAGAAAGCAAGGAACGCGCATGAGGTCATCACAGGTAAGCTTATCATAAACTCTAACAAAATCTATACTTTATTTGATACCGGTTCTACCCATTCTTTTATTTCTCCTACTTGCGCTCATCGATTAAATTTGACTTAGGAGAAATTAGACTTTCAATTATCTGTGGAAACTCCGTTGGGAGAAATCTTCATTACATCCACTGTTTATAAGTCTTGTTTGGTTCAAATCGGTACCCTCACACTAACTGTAGATCTTATTTCATTGAAAATACTTGCATTTGACGTGATTCTAGGGATTGATTGGTTAACTACTCATCATGCAAAAATTGATTGTTTTCGTAAGGTTGTTAGCTTTCATATTCCTAATCAGCCTATTATGCGAATTCAAGCAATCAAACCATTAAAATCAATCACGGTCATCTCAAGCCATAAAGGTCTTCGTTTATTGAAAAACGGATATCAAGCTTTCTTAGCTCATGTCATAGATTTAAACAAAAATACGTCAGTTTTGAACGATATTTCTATTGTTAATAAATTTCCTGACGTATTCCCCAAAGAACTTCCTGGCCTACCCCCTAAGCGTGAAATTAAATTTTGTATCGACCTTGAACCCGGTACAAAACCCATTTCCAAAGCTCCATATCGAATGGCTCTTATTGAACTTCAGGACTTAAAGACCCAACTGCTGGAATTGTTAGACATCGGCTTTATTCTTCCTAGTACTTCTCCTTGGGGTGCTCCTGTTCTATTCGTGAAGAAGAAAGGCGGGAGTATGCGACTTTGTATTTATTATCGGGAGTTAAATCATATCACCATCAAAAATATGTATCCATTGCCACGTATTGATGACCTGTTTGACCAGTTGCAAGGAGCCAAATTCTTTTCAAAGATTGATCTTCGTTTCGGATATCACCAATTGAAGATTAGAACCGATGACATTCCAAAGACGTCTTTTAGATCTCGGTACGGGCATTATGAATTCCTAGTCATGTCCTTTGGATTGACTAATGCTCCTGTTGCCTTCATGGATATGATGAACCGAGTATTCAAGGAATATTTGGATCACTTTGTGGTCGTCTTTATTGATGACATCCTTATTTATGCCAAAAGCCGTGAAGATCATGAGTAACACTTGCGGCTGACACTCCAAAAGCTTCGTGAATACAAGCTTTATGCCAAGTTAAAGAAATGCAAATTCTGGCTTGAGGAAGTAGCATTCCTTGGGCACGTAGTATCAAGTCATGGAATATCTGTTGACCCAGCAAAGATTGAAGCAATTCAAAGCTGGGAGCAAACTAAATCAGTGATCGAAGAACGTAGCTTTCTCGGCTTAGCTGATTATTATCGGAGATTCATGGAAGGATTTTCTCGAATTGCTACTCCATTAACTCAGCTAACTCGGAAAGATACAAAGTTCGGTTGGAGCGAAGAATGTGAGAAGAGTTTTCAAGAACTCAAGAGGAGACTCATTTCAACACATGTTCTGACAATACCATCTGGCTCGGAGGGATTTGTCATCTACAGTGATGCTTCGGGAAAAGGGTTGGGATGTGTTCTCATGCAACATGAGAAAGTCATAGCCTATGCCTCAAGACAACTCAAAGAATATGAAAGGAATTATCCTACTCATGATCTAGAGTTGGTAGCTGTTGTCTTTGCACTTAAAATTTGGAGGCATTACTTGTAAGGGGAGAAGGTGGAGATCTTTACGGATCATAAAAGCCTCAAATATTTCTTTACTCAAAAGGAACTCAACATACGATAATGACGTTGGCTTGAACTGTTGAAAGATTATGATCATACCATCCAATACCATCCTGGAAAAGCGAACGTGGTAGCTGACGCATTGAGTAGAAGATCATATGCAAGTATGAGTGCGATATTATCAACGCAAAGGCCCATTTTGTGTGACTTGCAAAGGATGGAGATAGAGTTAAAGACTCCAGGGACCCATGTGATGATGGCGAATATACGAGTAGAACCGACTTTAATCGATAAAGTTAAAGTTACTCAAGTTACAGACCTGGAGCTGATGCGTATGAGGAAGAAAGTACAAGAAGGTGCTATGCCGGAAGCAAGAATAGATGAAGAAGGAATACTTTGAGTCAACTCAAGACTTTGTGTTCCTAACGACACTGATTTAAAGTATAAAATCATGATGGAGGCGCACAACACACCGTTTGCAATCCATCTTGGGAGTACCAAAATCTATCATGATATTCGTTATATATTTTGGTGGAGCAATATGAAGAGAGAGAGATAGCGTTGTTTATCTCAAGGTGTCTAACTTGTCAACGAGTTAAAGTGGAGCATCAAGTACCAAAAGGTCCATTGCAACCACTTTAAATTCTAGAATGGAAGTGGGAGCACATTACCATGGATTTCGTTACTGGTCTTCCTTAGGTTTCTTAAGGCATAGATGCGATTTGGGTCATTGTTGATAGATTGACCAAGTCTACTCATTTCTTACCGATACGAGAAACTTTTACACTTGAACGTCTTGCTCATATGTACATAAACGAGATTGTAAGACTGCATGGTATGCCGTTATCCATAGTTTGTAATCGAGACCCAAGATTTGCTTCACGATTTTGGGTTAGTTTGAAAAAAGCTATGGGCACAGGCTTACGATTTAGCTCGACATATCATCCTCAGACGGAAGGATAGTCGGAGAGGACTATTCAAACTCTTGAAGATCTATTAAGACTCTGTGTCCTTTATTTCAAGGGAAGTTGGGACAAGTTCATACCATTGGTGGAGTTTTCCTACAACAACAGTTATCAAGCAAGTATTGACATGACTCCATTCGAAGCGTTATATGGAAGAAAGTGTCGTTCTCCAGTATGCTGGGATGAGGTGGGTGAAGCAACATTGTTTGGACCGGAGATGGTACGTATGACTATGGAAAAGATTCAAACGATCCGACAATGTATAAAAACTTCACAAGATCAACAAAAGAGTTATGCTGATCTTCATTGAAAGGACGTGGAATTCTTTATAGGAGAACATGTGTTGTTGCGTGTTGCTCCATGGAAAGGAGTTACGAGATTTGGAAAGAGAGAAAAACTCAATCCTCGATTCATTGGCCCATTTTTAATCCTCGATCGAGTAGGAACTGTGGCCTATAGACTCGCTTTACCGCCAAGTATGTCTCGTGTTCATAATGTTTTTCACATATCCATGTTACGTTAATATTTGAAAGACCCAAACCACATTATTGAGTTAGAACAGGACGAAATAGCAAAAGATTTGACGTATAAAGAGGTTCCTATTCAAATTTTGGATAAGAAGGAACATATTATACGCTCCAAGGTTATACCTCAAGTCAAAATTTTATGGAGAAACCACGATGTTGAGAAAATGACTTGGGAGTTAGAATCTGAAATGAAATCAAGGTATCCTTACCTCTTCGACATACCAGGTACGTACCCTAATTTTGAGGGCAAAATTTCATAAGAAGGGGAGGTTGTAAGACCCCAACTTTTATAAATAAAGATGAATTTTCTATAAATATTATTTTTGAATATTATGGAGTAAATTTGATATAATGTTATAGTTGTGGGTAATATTTATAAATTTTGCAAAGTAAGCAAGTTGTTATAAAATATTCGTTTGGTCGGGGAATATTCTTTTTGTCAGGGAATATTCGTACAACGGCACAATCATTGGTGGACCCCACAACAGAATTATTGTCGGATTGAGAAAACGACAAAAATACTTTATGAAAATTACGGCGGAGGTGTTACCGTTAAAACTGTTGAACTACCCGATAGTAAAAGTACAGTAATACGTGTGGTTGCATAGTAGCACACGATATTGATTATTGATGCTTACGTGAGAAGTCACTCAGCTATACTCAATTATTGTTACAGTAATTGCTGCATCATATCTCTTATATTATTGATTCAATTACTGTCACAGTATCATCTGTATAATATGTTATATTATTAAATCAATAATTTAGACGACAAGTTATAAATGATTAATAATTGTTAAAAAATTAAATATGTGTTGATTAAAAATAAAATGATTTGTGGTAATATTTATTCAATCCTTGATATATATATATATATATATATAAAGAGTCTATTATGAGACATTTGTGGTAAGTTTGGTTATTTTATGGGGGGGGCATATGTCATCATCTAAGAGTCACTTCGTTAATAATAATTACTTTCGTCAATAGTAATTACCTTAGTCAATAGTAATTACCTTCGTCAATAGTAATTACCTCTGTCAATAGTAATTACCTTTACCAGACGTCAAACCACTTGCCGTTTCATATTACAGGCGTCGAACCAATTGTCGTTTCACATTACAGGCGTCAAACCACTTGGTGTTTCTCATTACAGGCATCAAACCACTTTTCTTTTCACATCACCAGTCGTCAAGCCACTTGCCTTTTAATATTTCTAGTGCTAAGCTAGAAATCATCTATAAATAGAGGCCTAGTGCTTCATTATTTTTCACGAATTCATTCAAGCTATAGAGAGAGAAAGTATAGAGAGAATAAGAGAGAATGAAGAAGAGTATTCTGTTACTACACTACTACAGTATTCAATCTCCTACTAATGTAAGGGGTGTTATTCTTTTTTATTCATGAAGAGAACTGTTGTTATTCCATTGCTTATTATTCTTTTGGAATAACCTGTATACGCGGTTTACACTATACTTGGTGACATTCATCTATTATTATGTTGGAACATCATGTATGTGTGTTTTACATCGGACTTGGTTCCGTCTTTATTATTATTATGTTGGAACATCATGTCTGTGTGTTTTACACCGGACATGGTTTCGTCTTTATTATTATTCTATTGGAACATCTTGTCTGTGTGTTTTACACCGGACCTGATTCCGTCTTTATTATTCTGTTGGAACATCCTGTCTGTGCAAATTTTTCCTGACCTGGTTCCGTTATTATTATTATGTTGGAATAACCTGTCTATGCGAAGTTCCGCATGCATGGTGATTTCTTTTATTATTCCATACTTTATTATACTCAGTTGGTTAACGTTTTGACTTCTATACTCCATGAAATTAGTAGAATATCCTTGATATTTGCGCTTCATCCAGTATCTTTTCATAGAAATATTCTTTTGATCATTCTTGAATTTTACTCTACAAAGCAGTATCATGTTGACAATTTTGACATTATTAGTTCCTGGATAAATTAATTCTTGAACTTGTTTTATTGAATTCTTATATCATTGTCATCATCCTCATGTTTATATTATGTTGAAAGTCATCTGTGGCCTGTAGCGCATAGATGGACTTGGTATGATTATGACCAGGGATTATTCGGTGTAATCATGACTGTAATGTTACAAATGATGTGGTAAAAGTTATCATTGGCCTGTAGTGCATTTATGGATAGTTGTTGGCATGATCATTACCATTAATGAATACACAAATGTCCTTGGCTGTAGTGCATGGATAATTTGTGGTCGTGATACTAAAGAATATCCTTGGTCATAGTGCAGGGGTGATTCGATGATGTGGATTATTTATTAAGCTGAGTCCAGTGATAAAAGTCATGAAAAACGTTCTAAATCATAAAAGATAGTAGATTTTATTCTCTACTTGACTCTTTTAATGGATTGCTTGTTCCGCTGCAGTTAAACTTGATGTTGTTATATTTTATCAGTTTAACACTGTTGAAGGCTAACGATAATTTATTCTGCATTATCTTAGTCATAATATTTCTTACTAGGCTAGTTGAGTTCACCCTTTCTTTCACTGTTCTCTTCAGGAAATGAGAACATAGCAGGGACTAGTCGGGGAACGGAGTGACGGTCCAGAGGATAGCATTAGTAGTCCTCACTATTCTGTGAAATACCGTGTTAATAATTGTAATGAGGACTCCTTTTGAATTTGTATAATCTCTAGTAGACAATAATTGTATTCAAACTCACAGTTATGTTTTGTCGTATTGTACATGACAGTTGTATTAGTATGTTGTATTTAAATTTTGTACCATATATCTGACGACCCAAGATGGGTGATGTATACCTAATTTTGGGGGCGTCACAGTTTTCCACCTTAGCTTTCTTGCTGGATGGCCCTTGAAATAATATGTTACTTCTCCTCTTTGTTGTTTCAGTAGTTAGGGCTCTTTCTTTTTCAACCTTGTCTTTGATGGAGAGACTCCTTGGTGGGGCATTGGTTTTCTTCACACCTCTGGATTTCCTTTTTGGCTAGTGTGGTTGCTGTTGGTACAGGATCATCAGACTCAGAGCTTTCTGCCTCTTCTGCCTTCATCTTCTTTGCAGAGGCTCTGCTGCTGCTTCCAGTTGTTAGCCTTCTGTTCTCCTTGAGGTTTTCCTTCCAGTTCACAAATAGTTGTGGAGATATTACCTTATGAACGTTCAAAGGCTCTCCCTCATCATCCTTGATCTTCCCTCCTAACTTTTTCTTCGTCACAATACTCAGTAACCTTCCATGATAAACCTTAGTCATGGGTTTATCTGTAGATTTCTTCATTTTAGCCTTTTCTACCCATTTGGAGATTTGGTCAAATAGGATAACTCCAAAGTTAATCTGTTTCTTCAAAGCTATTGCTGACATAATCTTCAACTGCTGATCAAGCACAGTACCATGTGCAATATCCTTGCACAGTATGCATTTTCCAACTATTCCAGCAAAGAACTCGTATTCCTCTGGAAACTCCTTCTTCTTCATGTCCTTTAGACTTGGGTTTCTTTGGTACCCCATGATATCTTTCGCTTGTTCCGTATTGATATCATCAAGGCTCTTCAGTCCTTGGTCAAGAAAACCTAAGCATTAATTGAGGTCAGAAGATTTCAGCTTTAGAGACTGACATTTGACCATGGTAGAAAGGGTTCCTGACTTTATGGAAGCATTTGAGTAGAACTCTTTAACCAGGTCAACATATACTCGAATGCTAGCCTCAAGGCATTCTGAGAATCCAGCTTTCTTCACAAGTTTGAGAATGTCTCTAAACTTCTTTTCGGATTTCTCAAAAAACTTGGTTCCGAGCTGAATGCCAATGATTCAGAAAGGTTTATAAGAGATGGCTGATTGTGATTTGGTAAGGCTCTGGAGTGTTAACCTATTTTGGCTCTTGAGATGATTTTAGGGTTTGAAAATAGGAGGGAGAAAGGTTCGATAGCTTCTAATAACTGTCTGTAGATTTAAAATTATCTTTATGGCAGTTCCTTCTAACTCTGCATAACGAGTGATGTGTCAAACGACCATTGGTTGCACGATGCCCAATAATGAGTTGTAACTCCCTATAACTTTTCAGTTAGATATTTCTTTTCAGAAGAGGAGACGTTTAATCAACGTGGCTTTGACCGTTGACCTTTTGATTCGTAGAGTAGCATGGTAAGGCAACTATGGACTCTACGTTTTCCTTTGTTGACTCAACGATTAAATTTTGAGAGATGCTGCAGTGGATGGCTTTGACTTTTATCCTCATTTTGACGCATCATAGTTTGATCACTGATATATTCGAACTTATCTCCTCATTTTGAATGGTTGAGCAATTGTCCAATTTTCCAAGCTCCTTACAAACTGGAGTACCCTTCGGTAGGACTATGATTGTCGAGTTGTCTTCTACGATTGTTGAGGTTGCACTGCGATCGTGGAGTTCTCTTCAACCTCGACTCTACGATCGTTGACTGACTTGGTCCTTGAGATGAATTTGATCAAGCAATTCTTCTGGGTTAAGGTAGCTTAGGAAGGGCCAACCTCTTAGAGTGAGCTAAGGGTCAGGTTTGTCCATGAGGCGCTTTCCAGATGAAGTTCTTTAGGATTTATTTGCACTGACATCTCATTCTACCTTTTCTGGTGGGGAGGACCTCTACCAACTTTAGACAATTGCATTGCTGAAATCATGGTGTCCTTCTGCTCTTACACTACGATCATATGTTTGATCGTAGGAACTTCACGATGTTGGGTTGGGTGGCTGAAAGGTTATTAGTAGTACGTTTTGAGACATTCCTACTGACTACGGATCTTCGTTTGGTTCATCAGCCACAAAGTTTTGGGACTCTATAGCTGGTACATTTCTTCATAGTATATCTCAGTACTGTTGCTTCTTAACAGATCACTGCTCTCCCATTGTTGATGTTGTTTTCTCAGCCGTGATTCCCTTTTCTACATGTGTATTAGAAGGTAGCCTTGCATATCTCCTTCTGACTGGAATCACCATTATCACTTAGATCTCCCTGTATCGTAGGCATGGATATTTTCAAGACTGATAACTCAACGATCATTTGACATCACTATGAGTGTAGTCTTCTTTGTCAGTCTTGTGGGTTTGAAGTTCTGCTCCCGTAATGAGTTCCTCTCGACTGATGCTCGATGATCCTATAATGTGAGCTTCCTTGAGGATTCTTCTCATATAGCATGCTTTGCCTAATTTGAGCATATAAGACCCTTTTCATTTTTGGTTACATGGCCTGCTTCCATATACAGATTAGCAGCCATGTGAGCTTCATTAAGGTTAGCTCATGGGTCTTCAAGGATAGACTTGGACATATAGGAATTTTATCAGAATCATTTCTGAACAGTCCTTAGCCTTCTGCTGGTTTAGTCTTCTTGACTGAAGTCTTCTGCTTCAGCATTCCTTAGTGTGGCCGGATAGACCAGGTACCTACAGGTTAGACATATTTCTACTTTTGGTACCCACAATTGAGTGAGTCCTGCTAGGTTAGTTTTCTAAACCCATGTTCCTCTTATATTTGGATAATCATCACATTTATCATCAACAGTCATATTTATGCATAAAACTAGTTTTAGATAATATATTTTGATATGCATAAAGGTGAGTGTGTGTAAGATTTAACATTTAATAACACAATCTTTATCTTTGATGGTTTCATTATTTGCCCTGTTCACATTGTTTAAGTGTTCACAGAGTGAGAATCAACTCTACGATTTAGGAGTATCTAGTTGATTCATGGAGGTGATCAGTTTCTACACATCATCAAGAAACTCTTAGAACTGATCATACTCTGTGTGTTATCAAAAACTTAGAACAAGGGTTTGTGCATACATACTAACCCATCAACAAAGATTACTTCACATAGAATTAATTTGGCATGTGATGCTCTTATGGCCCATTTCAGGTTTCCTTCAAGGTGTCATCTTCAACTTAAAACAACTTAAAACTTGGATGGAGAAAAAGTTTATAGACATTTAAGTTTCCATCCGCAGGGTACTTTTCTCTTCACCTTTTTAGGTAGATTATGACTTCTTGACAGAATATTGTTATGGTTCATAAGAAGGTGCATTTATGTTGTACACATGTATAATAGTGAGGACCCGTACCTTTTTACTGTCAGTCTCTTATCAGTCATTTATCTTAGATATACTGAGTTTAGGCATTGATGTGCATAGCTTCACATTTGCTCCTGACAGCTTGTTGCTCTTGTTGGCCTTTAATCAATCAGTCGTGGTCTTGCAGATATAGGCTAGGAGAATCTCAGCATCTTTAGTTATTTGACATCTTTTAGTTCACAGAGTTTGCACCCAGCTGCTGGTTGGCCAGACACACATTTGAGAAGATCTTCTTTTTTATCTGGATAAGCATTTCTTAGCATGTATGTCATTTTCATCTTCCAGGCTGGAAGATGCTTGACTCTTTGTCGTTGATGTCTCTTGAGATTTATAATCTGGTATTCATACTACAAGATTGACTGCATGCAAGGATTGGTCTTGCTGGTGTAGCAATCGAGAACATGTACCAATCTGAGCAGGTTCAGGTGTATATACACATTTACCTATACACAATATTTCCAACGTGAGAGCTCGTCTGCATATAAAAAGTTACTTACTACTAAACTAAGTTTAGAACAATGTTTGTGCCTAGGACCAGACTCAAAGCGATTAGCTTTTGAATATAGCATGAGAACCTGCTCTGATACCAATTGTTAGTTCCTAGTAGGCACAATAGATCTAGAAGAGGGGGTTGAATAGATCCTTTTTAATTTCAAATAATTTTCTCTTTTATTTTGTATTGCTATTAAATTAGCATATGACAAACATAATAATCTTTTTAAGCACAACGAAATAAGTAAAAGATCCCCTTCATTAATATATTCATAATCATACATACATTGTTCGTAGAGTTAGTTCAGTTGTAAGTAGTTAAAACATACGTAGTAGTTATAGTAGTTAATAGACATAATGTAAATGACATAATGTAAAAGACACAAGGGGTTTTAAGTGGTTCAGAGACTCAAGCTCCTAATCCACTCTTCTTCTTTCAACTAGCAGGATTTCCATTAAGGAATGGCACCAACCTGAATCACTAAGATTCCTTCAAGGCCAGCAACCTTAGGACTTCAGTTCAATAAGAACTCTTCAAGGCCAGCAGCCTTGGAACTCCTCTAGTTCCCTAGGAACTCATCAAGCCCAGCAGGCTTGGGACTTCATTTAGTCCCTACGGTCAAGGACTCCTCAGGCCCTGGCTTCATGAGTTGTTTGTTTGTTTGTTGGAGTTGGTGCTGAGCTGCTAAGATATCTTTATGCTCTGAACATCTTCTGTACTTAGCAACTTGGCGTGATCATCCTTGAAGTGAAGTTGAGTGTTGCATGATGCTCAGCTTCTTCAGTTACTTAACCACTTCGGATGACTCCTTGGTGGCTGCCTTGAAGATCATTCCTCTTGATACATGATGGCTGCACATGATGTGTTTCTAAGATGACTGTAATCTCTTCTGCTATGTACTTAGAAACTTTCTCATGCTTGCCACCGTGATGACGTTTGTGATCTCCCTTCTTGATACTTGATGTCTTCTCATGATGGACTTGATAAGATGACTGTGAGCCCTTCTCTATGGTACTTAGAGTCTTCCCATGATGGACACCAAGATGACATGACTCTCTTCTTTCTCTCGACAGTTCAGAACACTCTTCATTTAATAGAACTCTCACTTCTACATTGTAGAACTCTCACTTCTACATTGTAGAACTCTCACTTCTACTTCTTTCTTTGTATGACTCTAAGTGTTCTTGGTGGATCGTAGAGTGAGCCTTCAGACTCACTATCTTACATGGTTTAGAACAATCAACCGTTACTCCAAACTTGGCAACTCCAGCAACATTCGATCTTTGAAGCTCTAGCGGATTTATACTCCTTCCCAATCCTTCCGTTGGAAAGTAACAGTTGAAAGTTATTCAAATGTCTTCACAGATCTCGAGTTGACAGAGGTAGACTACTGATGTGACAAGTCATACTTTCTCTGACATTGCACTCTACTAATTCACCTACCCATCATAGATGTCACTTTAATGTCTTGGGTAGGTCGAAGACTTTATTTACTCCTTCTGATTTCTCAATCAGAGGTTGTCCTTTTTCATCGATGCTCTCAATAAGCTTTTGTCTGAATATAACCCTTTAGATTAAACCATTGCCAATGCTTCAGTCTTCAGCTATTCGAACTCTATGATTCTGATGCATGTCTTCGAGGACCTGATCGTAGTGTCATGTTGACTGGTATAGACAACACTACGATCTTGAAGAGTGTTGATTGGATCTTCAATGTAGAACACATCTTCCTTCTCTTGTGCAGTACTTTAACATTTTTGTTTGCTTCGACTATTCTCAGATACTGATGGCTTGACTTCTTTGATCTGGCCCCTTCTGAATAGCAAGACACTTCAGATTTGTGGCGCGTCCTACTCACTTTCTCCTGGTGATCTCCCGTTCATTTATCATCAATGGACTGACCCTACGCTTAATCACTTTAGCCTTATTCTTCAGAGGCTGGCCAGTATCTCTGTGCACATTCTATCAGTTCTTTCTTTGTTTGACAAACACTACGATCTTGACTGCTTTCAAGATCGTTGTCTTCTATTCTCTTGACAGCTACTGCACTTGTTGACTTTCCTTGGTCAGCTACTGAAGTCTTCATATGATCATCTTGTGGAAGACTTCATCTCGAATGGCTTCACAACTTAATCTTGATGCTGATTGGGTTAACTCTTAGATCTTTTGTTAGCTTACATGTCATTCGTTGAGTGCTCTCTGGTTTCTTTGGTTGTTACATTGCATTGCCGACCAGAGGCTTTGTTCCTTTGGATATTCTGGGAATTCTCAATTATTGAGAATCGTATTTGCTCTACAATTCTGCCTTGGCATTATGAGCACATCTGTTGAGGTCGCAGTTCTGTACTCTATAATTCAGCTTCGGCTATGCAGACACTACGACTTCAGGATTAGATCTTCACACTCTATGATTTCTGTCTTTGTGCTCGATGTCTTCATCTGATATTTCTCGACTACGATCTTTGTATGTAATCAGTAGACTCTACGAACTCAGAGTGTGATATACGATCCTTGACTTGGCTTCGGCATCAGTAGACTCTACAACTCTGAGTGAAGTTTACGTTTCTGACTTGGCTTCGGCAGAGGTTCGGTCATCTCGTAGGCAGGCTGTCACTACGATTCTGAACATGACTTCCTCAGTAGACTTCGGCTACGAGGAAGTTCTACACTACACACTATAATCCTTCCTTGTCACTCCTGGAAATCTACGAACTCTGAGATCTACTATCTTGCAGACAACGATTCTGCCTCGACAGCTCTCAAGTACTCCTTGACTCTCTTGGAAGACTATGATTTCTGGTGCAATGCTCGACGATCAGACAACCCTATCTATTACATCATAAGATCAACCTAAAATTCTTGATCTTTCTATATTTATAGTCCTTATACATCATTTCTTTTTAAGGACTTTACAAAGCTAGTTTTTCTTATGTAGGATCAACCTAACATACTTGATCAATTCATTCTAAGTCCTTGTACACATGTTTCTATTATTTATCAAAGAACTTTACAATTTTTCTTAATGCAAGCATACTTGCATATTCATTCATATATATATCATAATGAAATCATATGTAAATAGGAATATCATTCATATGTTTATTCCTGACAATCTCCCCCTATTTGATTATGACAAAAACAATAAGTGCATATGCATGTTATGAATGAATCTTATATACAGTGAGCAGCTGTATTTCTAAAACAGATAATCACGAATGTTATTTATAAAGATATGACAAATTATACATTAAGACATTTTACATCCTAGATCCAGAACATACCTAACTAGTTAGAGATGTACCACTTTGGCTCCATGTATGTTTCCAGGATGTCTGTTGATCAGATATTCATCTAGTTGTTCTTCTTGCTCTTGCTCCCCCTGGGATGATGACCTTCTGTCTTTGCTTAGCTCCCCTTCAGCGTCTTTCTTAACATGCTCCCCCTAAGACTCTGCGATCATGTGATCATCATCTTTTGGCTCCCCCTCAGATGATGACTCTGCCTTGTCTTCTTTGACTTTTTCTCTACTATCCTTTTGCTCTTCTTGCTCTTCTTTGAGTGCCTCTTGCTCTGCCTCTTTCTATGCCTCTTTTTCTCCCCCCTTTTGTCATTAATCATCTGGGAGAGCTACTCCATGGTGGACATAAGCTACTCCATCAGGTAGGAGGAGTTGGAAACTTCAAACTTGAGTTCCTATTAGCCTAGCTCAAGTTACACATAGAAAGACTACTTCATATCGTCAATCTTATCAGAGAGGGCGTGGATCTGCTCTTCATTGGCCTTCTGTGCTCGTAAAGCTTCTGCCTTCTAATAATGTGTGACCTTCAGATAGATGTTATCTCTCTCTTTGAGTTTGAGAGATACATCAGCCATAGTAGCTTGAAGCTTGTTCTGAGATGAAATATCTCCTGTTGTTGTCAGCTTCTGTGACTCTTCATTGAATAGAGATATTTTCTCACTTAGTTCATCAGAGTTTTTCATCAGCTCCTTCTCCACAGAGACTTGATTATCTGGTTGAGCAGCCTCCTGTCGAGTATTAGTTTGAACTCTACGATCTGCATTCTTGGACAGATTTTCAAAGGTGTTAAGAATCTGAAGAATCGTTGAGTTCTAATCGTTGGTTGAGGATGCGGGAATGTCTATCAGTAGTGCTTGAGCAGATGGAGGTTTTTGATTTTGACCTTGAACACCATCAGCAATAGAGTGAATAGACTCTACGATCATCTCCTTGATCATGTTTCTGCTTCCTTGAGAGTCCACTCTACGATCGTAGGGGATATATTGATTTCCAGCATGGTGATAAAATTTGAAGTGGGGCTGGTTTGTGATCATCTTTGTAGCAAAACTTTTTTACCCTTGGGAAGTTTTGTGCACCAGCTCCATGCTTGAAAAGTGAGAGTAGCACCAGCTGAGATAACTTCCATCTCCTTCAGTATGGGTCTTTAGCCATGGCATCCATTGGAAGAACCATCTCATTATCAAGTTGTCAGGATTATGGAGAATGGTCGAGCAGTCTAGCTCCATGTTGTTCCAGTTTTTAGCTATGTCAAAGTTAGTCATTCTTACTACCTTGAGCTGCTCATCTCCATGGTTCATCCATATTTCTGGTGGAGCTTCGGGTGGTTCATTTGAGACTTCCACCACTATTCTTCTGTTGAATCTTGCTGGTGAGAGGACAGGATAAGATTCTGGTTCCTCTGATTCTTGATTTTCAGAATTGGAATCATTCTCCATTTCTTCTCTCTCGGAGCCTGAACCATCTTGATCATTTCCAGTAATGAATCCTTCTTGCTGTATTTCATTCCCAGAACCTTCTTCAGCAAGATTTTCCTCTGATTCATCTTCATTATTGCTGGTCCTATCCTCAGCACTTTATTCCTGTGATACAGACTCATCATCACTCAGTTCAATGACAGCGTTGGAGTGATCACTTTTCTTCTTGAAAATAAATTGAGCAAGAAGTCTGTAGCTCTTCCTTTTTCTAGGAGGTTCAGTTTTGGGAGAGTCAGACTCCTCTTCCTCTTCAGACTTAGAAGCCTTTGGTTCATCAGACGAGCTACCTTGAGGTTCAGCAAGGGCAAGGGCATGTTCTTCTTCTCTTGAAACAACATTATCTGACCAATCATCTGGGCTTGTTGGGGGCAGTTGCATTTGGGGATGGAGTTAGGCCATCTTGAATTTCTTCTTTATCAGCCGAGTGACTGCTCTGAGAATGAACCACATGGCTTGAGCATTCCTCTTTATCAGCAGATGTTGAATTTTTATTCATTAATACAGCTACACCTTCACTGCTGGATTTGGTCTGTGGGGACTCAGCCTTGAGATTGTCAGTTCCCTTTAGTTCTTCTGACTCTCTGTTCTCCTCTTCATCAGATGTGCTATCTCTAGAAACTGAGGCTGGTCTATTTTCCACCTTAGCTTTCTTGCTGGAAGGCCCTTGAAGTAATCTGTTACTTCTCCTCTTTGTTGTTTCAGCAGTTATGGCTCTTTCTTCTTCAACCTTGTCTTTGATGGAGAGACTCCTTGGTGGGGCATTGGTTTTCTTCACACCTCTGGATTTCTTTTTGGCTGGTGTGGTTGCTGTTGGTACAGGATCATCAGACTCAGAGCTTTCTGCCTCTTCTATCTTCATCTTCTTTGCAGAGGCTCTGCTGCTGCTTCCAGTTGTCAGCCTTCTGTTCTCCTTGAGGTTTTTCTTCCAGTTCATAAATAGTTATGGAGACATTACCTTGTGAACATTCAAAGGCTCTCCCTCATCATCCTTGATCTTCCCTCCTAGCTTCTTCTTCATCACAATAGTCAGTAGTCTTCCATGAAAAACCTTAGTCATGGGTTTATCTGTAGATTTCTTCATTTCTGCCTTTTCTACCCACTTGGAGATTTGGTCAAATAGGATAACTCCAAAGTTAATCTGTTTCTTCAGAACTATTGCTGACATAATCTTCAGCTGCTGATCAAGCACAGTATCATGTGCAGTATCCTTGCACAGTATGCATTTTCCAACTATTTCAGCAAGGAACTCGTATTCCTCTGGAAACTCCTTCTTCTTCATGTCCTTTAGACTAGGGTTTCTTTGGTACCCCATGATCTCCTTTGCTTGTTCCGTATTGATATCATCAAGGCTCTTCGGTCCTTGGTCAAGAAAATCTAATCATTGATTGAGGTCAGAAGATTTCAGCTTTAGAGACTGACCTTTAACCTTGGTAGAAAGGGTTTCTGACTTTATGGAAGAATTTTAGTATAACTCTTTAACCTGGTCAACATATACTCGAGTGCTAGCCTCAAGGCATTCTGAGAATCCAGATTTCTTCACAAGTTCGAGAATGTCTCTGAACTTCTTTTCGGATTTCACAAACAACTTGGTTCCTAGCTGAATGCCAATGATTACTCGCCCGTTTTCCATTTGAGCAGTTCGAAGAATGTGGGTATTTGATTCATAAAGGTTTATAAGAGATGGCTGATTGTGATTTGGTAAGGCTCTGGAGTGTTAACCTATTTTGGCTCTTGAGAAGATTTTAGGGTTTGAAAATAGGAGGGAGAAAGGTTCGATAGCTTCTGATAACTGTCTGTAGATTTAAAATTGTCTTTATGGCAGTTCCTTCTAACTCTGCATAACCACTGATGTGTCAAACGACCATTGGTTGCATGATGCCCAATAATGAGGTGTAACTCCCTATAACTTTTCAGTTAGATATTTCTTTTTCAGAAGAGTAGACGTTTAACCAACGTGGCTTTGACCGTTGACCTTTTGATTTGTAGAGTAGCATGGTAAGGCAGCTATGGACTCTACGTTTTCCTTTGTTGACTCAACGATCAACTTTTGAGAGATGCTGCAGTGGATGGCTTTGACTTTTATCCTCATTTTGACGCATCATAGTTTGATCACTGATATATTTGAACTTATCTCCTTATTTTGAATGGTTGAGAACTTGTCCAATTTTCCAAGCTCCTTGCAAACTAAAGAACCCTTTGGTAGGACTACGATTGTCGAGTTGTCTTCTACGATTGTTGAGGTTGCACTGCGATCGTGGAGTTCTCTTCAACCTCGACTCTACGATCGTTGACTGACTTGGTCCTTGAGATGAATTTGATCAAGCAATTCTTCTGGGTTAAGGTAGCTCAGGAAGGGCCAACCTCTTAGAGTGAGCTAAGGGTCAGGTTTGTTCCTGAGGCGCTTTCCAGATGAAGTATTTTAGGATTTATTTGCACTGACATCTCATTTGACCTTTTCTGGTGGGGAGGACCTCTACCAACTTTAGACAATTGCATTGTTGAAATCATGGTGTCCTCTTGCTCTTACACTACAATCATATGTTTGATCGTAGGCACTTCACGATGTTGGGTTGGGTGGCTGAAAGGTTATTAGTAGTACGTTTTGAGACGTTCCTACTGACTACGGATCTTCGTTTGGTTCATCAGCCATAAAGTTTTGGGACTCTGTAGCTGGTACATTTCTTCATAGTATATCTCAGTACTGTTGCTTTTTAAAAGATCAATGCTCTCCCATTGTTGATGCTGTTTTCTCAGCCGTGATTCCCTTTTCTACATGTGTATTAGAAGGTAGCCTTGCATATCTCCTTCTGACTGAAATCACCATTATCACTTAGATCTCCCTGTATCGTAGGCATGGATATTTTCAAGACTGATAACTCAATGATCATTTGACATCACTATGAGTGTAGTCTTCTTTGTCAGTCTTGTGAGTTTGAAGTTTTGCTCCCGTAATGAGTTCCTCTCGACTGATGCTCGATGATCCTCTAATGTGAGCTTCCTTGAGGATTCTTCTCATATAACATGCTTTGCCTAATTTGAGCATATAAGACCCTTTTCATTTTTGGTTACATGGCCTGCTTCCATATACAGATTAGCAGCCATGTGAGCTTCATTCAGGTTAGCTCATGGGTCTTCAAGGATAGGCTTGGACATATAGAAATTTTATCAGAATCATTTCTGAACAGTCCTTAGCCTTCTGCTGGTTTAGTCTTCTTGACTGAAGTCTTCTGCTTCAGCATTCCTTAGTGTGGCCGGATAGACCAGGTACCTGCAGGTTAGACATATTTCTACTTTTGGTACCCACAATTGAGTGAGTCCTGATAGGTTAGTTTTCTAAACCCCTGTTCCTCTTATATTTGGATAATCATCACATTTATCACCAACAGTCATATTTATGCATAAAACTAGTTTTAGATAATATATTTTGATATGCATGAAGGTGAGTGTGTGTAAGATTTGACATTTAATAACACAATCTTTATCTTTGATGGTTTCATCATTTGCTGAGTTATGTTCACATTGTTTAAGTGTTCAAAGAGTGAGAATCAACTCTACGATTTAGGAGTATCTAATTGATTCATGGAGGTGATCAGTTTCTACACATCATTAAGAAACTCTTAGAACTGATCATACTCTGTGTGTTATCAAACACTTAGAACAAGGATTTGTGCATACATACTAACCCATCAACAAAGATTACTCCACATAGAATTAATTTGGCATGTGATGCTCTTATGACCCATTTCAAGTTTCCTTCAAGGTGGTATCTTCAACTTAAAACTTGGATGGAGAAAAAGTTTATAGACATTTGAGTTTCCATCCGCAGGGTACTTTTTCTCTTCACCTTTTTAGGTAGATTATGACTTCTTGACAGAATACTGTTATGGTTCATAAGAAAGTGCATTTATGATGTACACATGTATAATAGTGAGGAACCATAACTTTTTACTGTCAGTCTCTTATCAGTCATTTATCTTAGATATACTGAGTTTAGGCATTGATGTGCATAGCTTTATATTTGCTCCTGACAGCTTGTTGCTCTTGTTGGCCTTTAATCAATCAGTCGTGGTCTTGCAGATATAGGCTAGGAGAATCTCAACATCTTTAGTTATTTGACATCTTTCAATTCACATAGTTTTCACCCAGCTGCTGGTTGGCCAGACAAACATTTGAGAAGATCTTCTTTCTTCTCTGGATAAGCATTTCTTAGCATGTATGGCCTTTTCATCTTTCAGGCTGGAGGATGCTTGACTCTTTATCGTTGATGTCTCTTGAGATTTCTCATATGGTCTTCAGACTACAAGATTGACTGCAAGCAAGGATTGGTCTTGTTGATGTAGCAATCGATGACATGGACCAATCTGAGCAACATCAGGTGTATATACACATTTACCTATACACAATATTTCCAATGTGCGAGCCCAACTACATATAACAAGTTATTTACTACTAAACTAAGTTTAGAACAATGTTTGTGCCTAGGATTAGACTCAAAGCGATTAGCTTTTGAATATAGCATGAGAACCTGCTCTGATACCAATTGTTAGTTCCCAGTAGGCACAATAGATCTAGAAGGGGGGGTTGAATAGATCCTTTTTAATTTCAAATACTTTTCTCTTTTATTTTGTATTGCTATTAAATTAGCATATGAAAAACATAATAATCTTTTTAAGCACAACAGAATAAGTAAAAGATCCCCTTCATTAATATATTCATAATCATACATACATTGTTTGTAGAGTTAGTTCAGTTGTAAGTAGTTAAAATATACATAACAGTTATAGCAGTTAATAGACATAATGTAAATGACATAATGTAAAAGACACAAGGGGTTTTAAGTGGTTCAGAGACTCAAGCTCCTAATCCACTCTTTTGCTTTCAACTAGCAAGATTTCCATTAAGGAAGGGCGGCGGCACCCTGAATCACTAAGATTCCTTCAAGGCCAGCAGCCTTGGGACTTCAGTTCACTAAGAACTCTTCAAGGCCAGCAGTGTAAAGCCCCCAAATCCATGTACTTGAAACCCGAATTCAGTGCTTCATGATACCATTTCTATGAGTGGAATAATACTAACAATAATAACAATAATATAAATATTAAACTTATTTTACATATCTATCAAAGTCTAGCTCCCAAGTACGTAACCTTTAATCATTCCTTACAATACATGATAATAAATATATAACATTGTCTTAATAATATTAAACTATCCCACAAGATAACATTGAACTCATTCATCAACCTTTTCATTTCCCTTGTTTCTAGCAGAGCCTTCAGATTGCTCGCACTTAGCTGAAAACATTTAAATTAAGAAAGGATGAGCATTTGAGTGTCAAGCAAGTAATAACAATTATATATATATAAGCTGATAGAATTTAAATGTTTTCTTTATACTACCCTTCTACAACAAATCAATAGTTGTGAAGTAATCTGAACCGATAATAATAACATAACAACCCTCTTTCAAAATTTTGAAACTACGTACTGACTATAAATAGGGTTAAAGGGACATACTATGAACATTGTTTTCATTTTCGAAAAGGTTAAACAAAACTTCATCTGTAAACCATCATAACTTACGGGCACGAGGGTGTACATCCCATGGACCCTGTATTGATCAACACTACATGCAACAACGATAGGATCATTCACTCTGTCCGCCTTGGGCGCATAAAACGTTTTCCCGTGTGAGGGATGTTCATACTTGTCGAGGTTCCAAACCAAAGCAATTAGGTTGGATAATAATAAGGTTTTATCTTTTTCAACAATAATCTATAATTCAACATATATGTATACGGGTAATTAATAAAGGTGTATCAACATGTGATTAAATGCAATGATTATCCAAGTGGGGACACTTGTATAACCATTTATAGAAACTAACGAACATAATATATATCTGAATTACCATATACTAACATGTTGATAATCAATGAGCGTATATAATATAGGGTTAATAATTTGTATAGCAATAATATAATTCTGAAACATTCTTACTCATGTCCATTGCATAAAGGAAATGCAAAGGTAGGATACTTGCCTGATGCGCTGCTTACAATACGCAACTTAGTTTTATCTTTTATATCATGACCTATCATTAATCAGATCATCGTTCGATTAGAACAACATACTATAACATATAGTACTGCATTTCGCAGTCAGCACATAACCTAATCACATTATCACACATGTTCAACAGTCATTGCATCACAAACAAACATTAATACAGTCAAAATATCTAAGTCTAGACCAATTTCTGAAATATGTCGGTGTACCGACAGCTTTATTGGGTAATTATCGAGTTTAAAACTCTCTCATGCAGTTCAATACTATCCTGGATATTTTAAATACCAGTCATATTATTTTTAAATCACTTATAATAATTTCTAATTAATTATTATAGTTTATCTTGTTTTTTCAAACTTTAGAATCATTATTAAATGATTTAAATATTAGATAATTATATTATCATTAATATTAAAATATTATTGCAACCATTGCCAAAATATCAAAGTTATTTATAATAACTCAAAATATTTTTAAAGTATTAATATTACCCTTAAATGATTTTTAAAATATTTAAAATTATTTTTAAACAATTACCATTAATATTAATATATAAAGTTATTATTCACTAAAATATTAAAAGTCATTTATAATTACTTAAAATATTTTTAAACCATTTATATCCTTTTTAAATGATTTTTAAATCAATAAAACCATTTTAAAACTATTTATTTAATTTTATTATTAAATAAATCTAATATCATTAATATTAAATAATTAATGAAATTTATCTCAAAATATTAAAAGTTATGTTTTATAACTTAGAATATCTTTAAACTCTTTATTTTCATTTAAAATAATTTTTATAATATTAAAATTATTTGTAAACTAATTTATTTAATATAATTATTAAATAAATCTAATATCATTAATATTAAATAATTAATGAAGTTTACTTTAAAATATTGAAAGTTACATTTTATAACTTAAAATATTATTAAATACCTTATTATCATTTAAAATGATTTTTAATATAATAAAATCATTTTTTGTTAATTTATTTAGTGCATTTATCAAATAAATAATATTCAAATAATTACTAATATTTATGGAAAATATGCCAAATTATTAAAAGTTAATGTTTATGACTTAAAATAATTTTTAAAACTGATTTTATAATTTTCGGAATTTATTTACTATTTTTAAATGATTTTTAGAATTTATTTCTATTTTTAAATCATTTTTCGGAAATTAGAAAATAAAAATAATAGGAACCGTCGCTATAGGCTATAGCGACAAAATCTGCCGCCTTAGGTGTTCTTGAGCTCAAGAACACTGACAAGGCAATTAATGAGGGGGTACGTTTGACCAAGTGCCAATCAGTGTGTGTTGTGTTTCTACACTTGTTTTTGGTTAGATCGTGTAGTACTAATATAAGACTACAAGATCCAACAATAAACAAAATCATATCATGCATAACAAAGGAGATCTAAGGGCTTAAAGTAACTGTCAGAGGCTGTTCTTCATTTCTGGGTAACCCAGAAATGAAGAATAGTTCGAGGGTCACACTTTGAGCTTCCACTATGTATTTTACATGTGTTATTTTTGTGATCTAAAAGTTTCATCTTGTAAAAAATATGTGAGACTACAAATTAATTACAAAACATAAGCAAAACATCAACAGAATATCAATATCTCGACCGGTAAACCTTGTCAGAATCCACGCTTATAAACTTTCTGGGTTGCCCAGAAAGTTCATCCATGAACGTTTTGCTTGGTTTGACCAATCGCTAATTCCAGTATGTTTGTGATATAAGAGATCTAAAAGCTTTAACATGTTGTATATCTATCATACTATACCCTTAATACAACAAACAACACAAATATATAACAGATTACAAGATCCAAATTGTCAAAAGTCTTGTCAGACCATTTCTGGGCAAGATCTGGGTTACCCAGATTTTGTCCAGTCATGGTCGCTCAACGACATTTGACTAACAATATCTTGCAACCTTTTTAAGATATGAACTTGATTCTTGTTCCAGATAAAAGACCACATACCAGACTACACATAACAACTTAAAAACAACAACAATCATAAACGACCAAAGATCTGTGGCCACTGACATTTGTTGTCAGACCACAGTTTGATTTTTTTTCCAGATTTTGTAAAATGCTAGATCTGAGCCTGTAGATGTTATGGATCTAAGATCTATCAACCCAGATCACTTAATTAGACTCCATACAACATATTTAACACAACAAAGTTAACATTTAACAACAGATCAAGATCAAATTATGGCTAGGGTTTTATACCTTTAAATGAACAAGATTTGATTTCTTGGCTACTGATTAATGATATATGTTAGTGGGGCTCGGATATATGACTGATATGCTACCAAATTTCGTTGGTTTAAGAGAGAGAGAGAGAGAGAGTCTAGGTTGAGAGTTGATACAAAATGAGCTAGCAAATGACTTACTTTCTCTCTCTAGTCTATTTATAGAAGTCTAGCAAATGAATGTGGGATTTATCCATTATCTCCCATATTTGTGTTGTCCATTAGACAAAACTTCTTATCTTGATCTTAAGTATGCTTAGTGAGATTCCCAACCAATGAGGAGTAGAAAACATTGTACTTTGTGTAAGAAAGTAAGGTCATTGGCTATTTCAGGAAACTTGATTAGCCTAATTTGTTACCTTAAAAGGCTTATTGTGGCCAGCCATATATATCCCACTAATTCCTTTATTTAGCTTTTATTTAAATGCCTAAATTAGATAAATCAAAGGTCTAAAATACCCTTAATCAAGTGGACTATGTTTGGGCTTGTATTTTATTTCTTTTGGGCTTCTCCCATAATTGTTTTGGGCCATGTAATAACCATAGTCTAACAATTTTAATATATGTTACCCAAATTATTTATTTAGGTTTTAAAATAAAATACAATTAGTTTGTAAAACTTATAATTAGGGTTTTCTTAATTTGATTAGGGTTTTAATTGAACATTAGGGTATTATATAATAATTATAATTATCCTTGCTAATTAGGGTTAACCTAGTTTATCGCAAAATCATACAACATAGTTATATAATAGGCTTAAACTCACAATTGAGTTTCAAATTAGGGTTTCTCACAGTAAACTAGGGTTTGACATAATACATCATAACTGACCAATCATTGTCAATCCATATACATACAGTATATAATTATACCACTGAAAAATCAAAGTATAAATGATATTATATTATTGTTCTCTTTCCTTAATCAAAATCCAAAATTAGGGTTTGGATTCCATATTTGATTTATCTGCCATACCTAACATTATTTAATTAAGTTAAAATAATTAACTTAATAATCTGTACAAATATTCATATAATAAAATAATTATTAAAAAAATTCTAAAAATCATTTCATATATTATATAAATAATATATGATTATATTTTCATGGAAAATAATTAATAAAACATTTCTACTATAAAATTAATTATGTTAAGAATACAATTTATAATGATCAATAATTCTAAAATAAAATTATTTAAAATCATTAATGTAATAAGTATATCACATAAATACATATACACATTATATTGGCACATATTCCCCATATTTATTTTAATAAATACAAAAAAAAAATTATACGCAAAATTTCTAATTTATTTGCATAGAAAATATCGGGTTGTTACAAGCAGCCTTGGAACTCCTCTAGTTCCCTAGGAACACTTCAAGCCCAGCATGCTTGGTACTTCATTTAGTCCCTCCAGACAAGGACCCCTCAGGCCCTGGCTTCATGAGTTGTTTGTTTGTTTGTTGGAGTTGGAGCTGGGCTGCTAAGATGTCTTTATGTTCTGAGCATCTTCTATACTTAGCAGCTTGGCGTGATCATCCTTGAAGTGCAGTTGAGTGTTGCATGATGCTCAACTTCTTCAGTTACTCAACCACTTCAGATGACCCCTTGATGATTGCCTTGAAGATCATTCCTCTTGATACATGATGGCTGCACATGATGGGTTTCTAAGACGACTATAATCTCTTCTGCTAGGTACTTAGAAACTTTCTCATGCTTTCCACCATGATGATGTTTGTGATCTCCCTTCTTGATACTTGATGTCTTCTCATGATGGACTTGCTAAGATGACTGTGAGCTCTTCTTTATGGTACTTAGAGTCTTCCCATGATGGACACCAAGATGACATGACGCTCTTCTTTCTCTCGGCAGTTCAGAACACTCTTCATGTAATAGAATATCAATATATCAATTTCTCTACCATACACACCACCGATACATCAGTATATCACAACACCCCAAAGAGTTCACACCACGAGCCAGTATGTGACGAAGAATGATATGATCGATGTGATTAATTAACTTCGCATGCAGACATCCCGACCCTCGGAGTTAGACTTTACTCCTCCTTACCCGGCACACATTCGGAGGCAACCTTACCCGATAGGCTATATTGAGCATCCCCCGTAGTTTCCAAAATACAACGGGAAGAAAGGAAACACCAGGGATCATATTGCCAGGTTCGTAGAGTCGATGTCTCAGTGGCTGGGATATGATAAAGTGAACAACCACAACTTGTTGATGCGGGAATTCAACAAAACTTTGACGGATAGTGCCTTTAGTTGGTACTACAATTTGGTGAAGGAGTTAGTTCATGATTGGGATGACCTTAAATTATAATTTTTGAAGAAATTTTTCTATGTGCAGAAATAGGTAACCATTGTAGAACTCATACGATTCAAACAGAAGCCGAACGAGGAGCTATCAGATTACATTGATAGGTTCAGGGCCCAGGCACAGAAGTGCATAGAGACGATTGAAGAAAAGAACCTGATCAGCATTTGCAACAATGGTGCCTTAGATTCCTTCAAGCCCCACCTCATTACCAAGGTTTGTGATTCCTTCGCGACCCTATCATTTTTTGCACAAGACTTGGGAGGAATCATGACACTGCCCACTAGCCATGCGACGGTTATATGGATGGGCAAGAGGATATCAACTGTGGCTTTGGCCGACTCTCAGTTAAAACCACAAGGGGGCAAGGGGGAGAAGCGTGAGAAAAAATTCGATCGAAGCAAAGGAAGGCTTGGAGACAAATATGCAAGAAAGTCAGTTCCGGAGGCTATCACATGCAGTGAGAAAGCATTTAGGGGTCTATATGAGCAATGGATTGAACATGGGGTGGTGAAACCCCCAAGGCCTAGATTTGTAGTAACGGGAGAGATGAAGAGAAGATCGGACTTCTGTGTATATCACCAATACGCAGGACATTCCACTATGGACTGTTATAGCCTAAGGATGATATACCATGAGAAGCTGGCAAATGGAGAGATTAAACTTTGAAAGAAAAGCAGCGTTCATGACAAACCACTGCCAAATCACAAGGAGAAAGAAACATGCAACGTTGTTACCCATAACACAATCCCTGAAGTAAAGCTGATGATGGAAGAAAAGGAGGAGTGTGACCCAGGCCTGCAGGTGACAACGTTAATGAATGGGGCCAAGTTCAAAATTTTTTTTGATCAGATAAGATTGGCCAAGGAAGCAAGGATTGAGGCAACCAGGGCAATCATTAAGGCTGCTGATACACAGGAGACTTACATGGCCATAAGCAAAGGATTTGTGAAGATGATGGAGGAAGAAGAAAATAAGATATCTTTCTCTAAAGCAGATAGAGAGATAAGATACCTGCACAACAGGCCGCTGTATGTGACAGTAGTAATCAACGGCATAGAGGTACGGAAGGCGTTCATTGACAATGGAGCGTCTGTGAATATTATGCCCTACACCGTGTTCAAACGGTTAGGCCTGCTAGAGAAGAAGAATATGAAGGAACAAACAAACATTACAGGATTCGCCAACTAGAGCACAAGAACCCTGGGACACATCGGTAAACATGCAAATTGGGAAGATTCGAGGGACTGTAATGTTCCATGTTGCAGAGGTGGATACATCATATCATGTCTTGCTGGGAAGGGCTTGGCAAAATGACTATGGGGTGGTACCCTCAGTCTTTCATCAGTGCTTGAAAGCTATCTGGAAAGGGAGAGAAGTGAAAGTACCAGCAACTCGGAATCCCTTTGGACCAGAGGAGGCACACATCACCAAAACAACTTTCTTCGATGATTTCACTGAAGAGGGAGAGAACCAGATCACGAGGCCTGATTCCCTAAGACTAGCAAGCTGGGAGGAAGTGCAGGAAGATAAGTTTGTACCTGCAGAAAAAGTGAAGAAGAAGACCTTGGAACATGGAGAATGTTCCAAAAATATGAAGACAGTAGTAGTAGACTTGGAGAAAGAAAGAAGAGAAGAGAAGAAAAGGCCAGCAGATCCTGAAGATGCCAGAAATATAATAAATGCCAAGCGGATAGCGCAGTCTGAGGATGGCCAAAAGGCAAAATGGGAGAGGGTTGTTAAACCCGACGGAAAGGTGGTGTTTCAATTGTGACGGTGCAAAGGGAAGAGCCCAAGGAAGTGTGCAAACCCAATGGCTCAAGAGGTGTCCCCCACTCCAGCAATAATAAAGAAGAAGAAGTTGTACAACAGCAGGTAGAACCAGCTCCACAATGCTTCGAGGATAGGCCAAAACCTCAACAAAATGAATTAGAGGAAGTTGATTTGGCAACAGAGGGAGGAACTCCAAGACCAACTTATGTCAACAAGGGCTGGATGCTAAACAGAAGGAGGAGCTTTTACAATTATTACGAGAGTATAGGGATGTCTTTGCTTGGAACTACGTCGAGATGCCCGGAATTGACAAAGATCTTGTAGAGCATAATCTAAATATAAGCCCGGGAATGAAGCCAGTGAAGTAAGCACCTCACAACTATGCACCCGAAGTCAAAACTCAAATAAAGGAAGAGAATAAGAAGTTGCTGGAAGTAGGGTTCATCAATCCAATTCAACATCCAACATGGTTATCCAACATTGTACCGGTAAAGAAATCAAATGGACAACTGCGAATATGTGTGGATTTCAGAGACTTAAACAAGGCATGCCCAAAGGACATGTACCCATTACCCAACATAGACACTTTGGTAGATGCAACGGATAATCACGAGATGATGTCATTCATGGATGGGTTTGTGGGTTATAATCAGATAAAAATGTCCCTAGAAGATGCAGAGTTAACTGCCTTTCGTACCCCGTTTGGGAATTTCTACTATGTAGTAATGCCATTTGGATTGAAGAATGCAGGGGCAACTTATCAGAGGGCAATGCACGCTATATTTCATGACATGATTCATGATATAGTGGAGGACTATGTGGACGACATAGTAGTGAAATCCAAAAAGGTGACGACTCATTTGGAGGACCTGAGGAAAGTGTTTGAGCGATGCCGAAGGTACAAGTTGAAGATGAATCCGAAGAAGTATGCCTTTGGAATGATGGCTGGAAAATTCTGGGGCTTCCTGGTGCACAATAGAGGTTTAGAGGTGGATCCAAGCAAGGAAAAAGCAGTTACAGAGATGCCCCCACCTAAGACGCAAAAGTAGTTGAAGAGCTTTCTAGGGAAAGTCTCGTACATGAGAAGATTCATGCCAGCATTATCCAAAGTCACAGAACCTTTCAGTAAATTTCTAAAAGGAAAGGCACAATGGGACTGGGGGCAAGACCAACAACATGCCTTTGAGAAGGTGAAAAGAATTTTGGCTTCAGCACATATGATGGTAGTGCCACAAAGAGGAATGTCGTTGCAGTTGTACATCACATCTACCAAGAAGTCTATATGTGGATTGATCACACATGAGGTGGATGGAGAAGAGAAACATGTGTATTACATTAGTCGGATAATCAGAGGACCGGAAACCAGGTATTCACAGGTGGAGAGGCATTTCCTAGCATTGGTTTTCATTGCACAGAAATTGCAGCATTATTTTCTAGCGCATGAAGTAAATATTGCAACAAAAACTGATCCGATCAGATATCTATTGACTAAACCAGCATTAGTAGGAAGACCTGCAAGATGGATGATGATTCTTTCATAATACGACATCAAGTGTGTGACACCAAAGGCAATCTAATGTCAAGCCTTGGCAGACCTACTAGCTCAATTTCCAAATGGAGAATATGAACCCCCTTCTGAGGATCTTCCGGGTGGAGAAGTAGAATTAATCAACTTGATGCATAAGGACCCAAAATGGTGGAGCTTGGCTTTTGATGGATCATCTGCAGAAGGTAAAGGCGGAGCAGGGGTGGTGTTGACCACCAAAGAAGGTAATGAAGTGGCCTTGTCATACAAATTGGATTTCCCTTGCACAAACAATGAAGCAGAATATAAGGTATTCATACTAGGATTATTGGCGCCTCAAGAATTAGGAGCCAAATATCTTAAAGTAAAGGGAGATTCAAACCTCATAGTGTATCAAATAAGAGGTAATTTTGGAGTGAAGGAACCAATCTTGGCGCCATATCGAACTGTAGCACAAAAGGTGATGGAATCTTTCAAGAAGGTGGTGATTGAATATGTGCTAAGAGGACAAAATAAATAACCTGATGCATTAGAAACAGTAGCATCTCAAGTTTATGTCCAATGAGAAGATCTAGATGTGAAGGTAATGAAGAGAACCCTCACAACCACAGTGCTAGACTTGTTCCCCAAAGATATGATAGACGATTGGAGATATGACATCTCCCATCAATTATAAACAAAGGAAGGAACAATACCAATCGTGGAGCTACAGAAGTACAACATCAACAAAGTTGTCTTGTATCACAAAGAAGCAGATGGTGTATTGACACGATGCTTGGGGAGGCAAAAAGCAAATAAAGTCTTGGATCAGGTGCATGAAGAGAACTGCGGGTTTGCAGACATAAGCCTGTATCGTAGGCTGCAACGCCAAGGGTATTATTGGCCTGCAATGAAGAAGGAAGCAGATGCCCTACAACGCCACTGTGTTTCATGCCAAGAATACCCTGGGGAGGATGAATGCGCCTTCATTGAAGACATAGCGAATTGACGAATCCCTTATGTGGAGTTCTTACAAAGTGGGACTCTTACGATAGAAAAGAAGGATGCAATTATAATAAAGAGGAAGTCACAATGATTCTTCTTACAAAATGGAGAATTATTCAGAAGAGGTTTCAATGGCAAGCCCCTACGGTGTCTGGAACTAGGTGAAGCCAAAGATTTGGTTTACCAAATTCACAAGGATGAACATCAAGGGGGAGCCAAGTTGTACAAACAACTTATCGATCATGGTTACTATTGGCCAAAGATGGAAGGAGATTGTCTAGAATTTGTCAAAAAGTGTCATATTTGTCAAATACATAGAAATTTGATCCATGCTCCCGCCATGGATTTGCGAACCTTAGCAACACCATGGTCCTTTCATACATGGGGAATGGATCGTATAGGTCCTATTCACCCTAATTCCAAGGGTAATATATGGATTTTAATTGCCACCGAGATGTACATAAAGTGGGTGGAAGCAATACCCTTGAAGAAGGCCACATGACCAGCAATGGCAAATTTTATCAAGGAGCACATCATTTGCCATTTTGGGATCCCGAAGATCAGTTTGTCGGACAATGGAACTCCTTCATCAATAGGGACATCAAAAATATGATGGAAAGATACAGGGTGAAACATTACAAATCATCACCCTACTACCCGAAAAGCAACGGACAAGTAGAAGCGACAAACAAAACTTTGATAAAAATCTTATCAAAAACCCTAGACGATCATTCAAAGAAATGGGCAGAACAACTACCAATAGCATTATGGGCATATCGAACTTCAAAAAGAAAGCTGACAGGTGAAACCCCATACGCTTTGGTTTATGGTGAAGAAGCTATTTTGCCCGCTGAAATAGAAATACATTCGGCTCGAATGAGAATTTGAAGCTTAGTAGAGGAAGAGAACCGACCAGCCGCCCTAGAAGCCTTAGTTGACTTCTGAGACAAGGATAAAGAAAAGCTTGAACGGTACCACGAAAGACTACGACGACAATACAATACCACGGTGGTAGCACGATAAATTTTGGTGGGAGACATGGTGCTCAAAACAAAAACTCAAGTCATGAGGGGGACCTCAACCACCAAATTTTACCCCAAATGGGAAGGCCCGTATAGGGTACGAGAGATCACCAAAAGTGGGTATTGCAAGATATCTCATGTGGGATCAGATGCTGTCTCAGACCCATTAAACTTGAAGTGGGTAAAGAAATATTATACATGAGAAGAGCATCACAAAAAGTAATACTTTCAACTTCAAAAGTAATCGAGGCACCTGACTAACAGCCCTCGGAAGTTACACTTTCAACTTCAAAAGTGATCGAGGTACCTGAATAACAGCTCTCAAAAGTTACACTTTCAACTTCAAAAGTGAGCGATGCACCTGACTAACAGCCTTCAGAAGTTACATTTTCAACTTCAAAAGTGACTAAGGCACCTGAGTATAAGCCCTCAAACCCAAAAGTTACACTTTATCTTTAAAAGTGGAGAACGTTATGCTTTATTTGACAAAAGCAAGAAAGTTACACTTTATCTCTAAAAGTGGCAATCGTTATGCTTTCTTCGATAAAAGCAAGATTTATTATATGAAACGTTATGCTTTTCGTTAAAAGCAATTTTTATTATCAATAAATTGACAAACTTTCACTTATACTTGAATGTTTTTTTAATTGTCTTTAAAAAAAAGAAAGTATAAATTCAAGTGTTGGTTTATGAAAAATATGTGTTTTTGACAAAATTCATGTTTTCTTATAATACCTATTATTGTCTTGGAATATTAATTTGAATAACTTGAGATTCAATGATAAATATGGAGTTTTAAGGAATCATTCAAATTAAAGGCAATCAACAAGGTTAAAAAAACCACGTTCTGATAAATGAAATATGTGTAAATGAGTTTCTGAAATAGAAATCGAAAAAAAAAACTACTACAATAAGTCATAATCTAAAGGCCAAGACATATCAAACTAAAGTGGAGGCATAGCTAAAGCTTCCAAGGCAGCAATGGCAGCGTCTCGAATCTTAAGATTTGCAGCTTTCAACTCCCTAATCTGTTGGGTAGTTGACTCTAAGTCCCGCCGTTGGCACTCTACATCCCGAAGCTGGTTCTCTAAATCTTGAGACTAAATCTTCAATTTGTTCGCAGCTTCGTCAAGATCAAAAAGCTGCATTGAAAAGGATTCATCTTCACACTTACGTACAGCAACCTCCGAACGTAGCGCAACAAGATTAAAACTTGACTTGAGAAGATCCAGTCTAGTAGGAAAAGGAGACATGTCAACACCCACAGATGAAAGGTCGTCTACATCATCACTAAATTCCTTCAGGTCCTCGACTCGCAATGAATATAGGGAAAGAGTGTGCAACCCAAGAACAAGGCCTACGAGCTGATCTAGGAAGAAGGTCTGGGAGGAAGCCGCCTAAACAATCGGTCGGTCAAGCATCCGTGGGAACTGAGCTAGGATACCCTCCAGACTTTCCCGACTAGAAGATGATATCTGGAAACCCCTCCATGAAACAAGATCCCCGCTTAGATTGAAGGAAGCTCTGGCAGGAGCAACTTTAGAAGCCACCATAAAATCTGTCGTGACTAGGGATAAAAGAGCAGAAAGATGTTGTACGGCTGATGATTCCTCGAAGCCTTGGTCACCTGGAGGATAACCAAGGTCACTATATGGCAAGTGGGCAACATCCGGATGGAGAGCATCAAATAACGTGAGTGCCTCAAAAAGAAAAGGCAAATCTTTCATCTTCTCGCTTTAAAAAACAAAATGTCAAAGCACAATATATTATAAAGAAAAAGAGGAAAGGATATTCAAGAAGAATCATATGTAGAATAAAGAAAGATACTCACAATATAGTCAATAGAAAAAGAATCGGGAGATGCCGCAGAAAGAGGAATATCATTCAACCCTCCCAACGTAGTATCAACAATGCCTTCCTGAGTAATCAACACCTCGGTAGAATCCTTCTGGGGAGGATGAAAATCACCAATAGTTTCATAATGATTCCCCCTCGAGGAAGTAAGAGTCTAATCAACATCTTCAAACCCATCATGTGGAGAAGTTATAGGAAGGTTTGAAGAAATTGTTGTATCACCTACAACAAGACTTGAGCTCACATCGGATAAAGTATCCTTAGCATCAAGGCTAACACAATCATCGCGAGGAGTAGATTACTCAATATCAACAAGGATAGGTTGGAGAGGCTCACGACTAGTGGAAGCCGCCACGGAAGTATCATTTGAAGTACCATACATAAACCCAAGAGGAACGTCATTATCATCTTCATCGACTACGGTAACCTAAAAAATAAAGGAAACAATTACTCAATGATATGTGAAAGCAATAATACAAGGGATGAAATGAAAATGAGAATAGTACGGCAAAAATTACAAAATTTCTATGGCACTTCTTGATCGGATCCTCGGCTGCCGGGATACTAGGATCAACATTATCAAGGGGGCGTTTTGCTAATGGCTTTATGATAAGCCTGATAGGAAGACGACTGGTTGGAACCACGACAGAAGCAATAGGAGGAGCTATCCCAGAATCAGTAGTAGTAGTTGCTCTCATTTTAGAACGAGTAACTCTCATCTCCTTGGCATCAGAGGATCCCTGGGGAGCAGCTAGAGAAGACACCCAAAACGGAGCCCATGGGGGAAGACTCCTAAAAGTAATGGGAGCCTGTGAGGGAAAAGTATCTGGATCACCTCGAAGAGGAATATCTACTAACTGAGGGAGAGACGACTTAGGCATCAAAATGTCACGCTCAGTCAATTGGTTACTGGCTGGCTAAAGTGCTGAGCGAAAATTGGGCTTGGGAGAGAATAGCAGTCGGCCCCATTGGAGACGTTTCGGAATAGAGACTGACAATGAACAAATCAAGGTATCATCCTCCCATCTTTTAAGGTTTACCTTCCAGTAATTACGTTCGCCAGTAGCATATCGCCCGCTCTGGGAGTCTTCTGGTATGACAAAAGGAAGGGATCTATAAGGATCACTTGATAGCCACGGAAATGGCCATGTAAAAGATGAGGAGGTAGAGATGAAATTGAGAAGAGCAGTCACATAATTACCCTGACAGGTGTGACCGAAAGGGCATTCTCGGTCATATCTGAATTGTCTCATGACCCTGTAAGGAGAATACAGTACAGTGCCAAAACTATTATTCTCAAGGAAATAGGGAAGCTCTGTAGACCAAAGGAAAACAAACCAAGACAGTGCAGAACCACTCAAGCTGTTTCTGTTGAGTCTTGTGTAGGTACGAAATTTGTGCTTGTAAAAATGAGGTAGATGGCTGCAACCCCCTGAAACAATGGTATAGGGACGAGCAGTGAAGCATGAATAATCATCAAGGAAAGGTCACAAATCTGTACTGTCAGGACTAGATTGGTCATCAATCCAACGTGACATGAGAGGAATGATGTTGCGTGATGGGAAAGAATGAGACTTCTTCTTCTTCTTAGAAAGATGCTCAAGATCGGAATAGCCCGGGAAGTGCTCGAAAAGAAAGATTTGAAGGATGGAGCATGGAATGAAGCAATTGACATCATACATGAGTAAATAAAAAATAATAATAATAATAATAATAAGAAAAAGGTTAAAGGAAAATAAGCGCAGTTTGAAAGACAATTAATAAAAAAAATATGAAAGTGATTACCTCCCAACGGATTCTTTCATGGAAAGGGTTGTTTCATCTAGGTGATGATATAAGGTCCCTAGGAAGAGAGACGTAAGGGGAATCTCTAAGCCCAGTGATAACAACGCTACTAAGCTGAACATACAGGCATAAGGACCGTCTATGGGAGACCCAGGGAAGAGGAAGCGGGACAGCCACATAACCAGATAAACCGCCAAAGGAAAGGGATAAGTTTCTTCACGGAAAGCAAGAACAGACTTGTCGTGAATAGAGCTGTCCCACTGGTTGGTCTTGTAGTCACGGAAGAAGTAGCGCACCCAGGATAACAAAGAATTTTTCTGCCGACTTGAGGTCTCAAAGTTCGGAAGGAGCGTATCGCCCTTGAAGCAAGAGATGAAGTGGGAAGATTGCTTGAAGGCCTCCGTCAAGTAGGCAACACAGTCGTCATCACTAGTGGACATGCTAGAAGGACCGCAAGAGTTTGAAGCAATAATTGGAAGGCTACAAGATGAAATTTAAAATAAATATATATTTTAGAAAAATGAGAATGAATAAAAGGAATAAAAGAGGAGAACTTACTGATAGAGGGCATAGACATCCTCTAGAGTAGGGGTGAATTCCCTCTAGACAGTGATGAATGTCCAAGTAGAGGAACACCATCGTGAGATCAACACAGTAAGAGCGTTATGATCCTGATGGATACGTAGGTCTCTGCACAGTTGAACATAATAAAAGATGCTCGCATTCTTGAGTATTTCCACATATTCAGCGTTTCCAAGGATCTCGCTGATCCAGGCCTGCCATCTTTACTAGATGAATCTGACAGGAAGCGAAAGGGACTGAAGGGGTACTCTTGCTTCTCTATGCATAGGCGGGGAATGAAATAGGCATGATGGATGTCATCCCAACCTCCAGAAGCTGGGGCATATAGAAACAAGCCTTCTTTCTCTGGTGGAGGAAAAGCTGTACGGTTATAGTCTATAACTTTATCCCAAAAGATGTCAGAAGGACCAAAGAAGGGAGCTCTCCCCCAATCGATGATGAATGGAGACTCCTTGGTAGTTCTTGGTTTTGCAGAGCATTCAGGTGAAAGGGCCTACAAGCAAGGGGAAGTTCATTATAACAATTCTAAAGAAAGCAAAGAAAGGATGTCAAGTAAAGTATGTGAGCTCGAAGTACTCACCATGGGAAAGAGGAATGTCTGAGAGTTAAGCTTCAAAACACCTGAAAAGAAGAAGAAACATTGTCAGAAAGTGTTAGGAGTCATAATTATGCAAGATAAAAAATTCCTGAAAATTTTTGAAAAAACCTTCGGACGGCCAAAAGGCATCCTTCAGAGCCTTTTTTAGACTCATAACGGCATACATCATGGTCGTTGGCGATAAATTTTGTAGGGCTAGTCGCTACGGTCATTTTGATATATTACAGGACCCAAAACTCCAAACGGATTAAAAGTTACGCTCCAAATAGAAACAGCTCCTCCCAAACTTCATTTTTTTCACCTAAAACATTGATCTCCCCCCTAGGGTTCGTCCCCCTAGGGTTTGGCCTCCTAGGGTTCGGCCCCTAGGGCTCGGTCAAATGGGCTGGTTTTGCCGCATTCAAGCAGATCATTTTTTCTCTTTTCGCGTTTTCGTCGAAAAATGTCAAACCTTTCTTTATTATCCGAGGGAAAAAACCAAGATGTAATCAAGGTAATGGGGCTCGAAGGACAAAAGAAAGATTAAAAAGTTCAAAAAAATGATGGTAAGGTTCGGCCCCCTAGGATTCGGCGCCCTATAGGGTTCAACTCCTATAGGGTTTGACCACCACCTAGGGGATGTTTACTTCACACAAAAAAAATGAAAAATGATGCTAAGGTTCGTCCCCCTAGGGTTCGACACCCTATAGGGTTCGGCCACCACCTTGGGGTTGTTTCCTTTCAAAAAAAAGGAGAGAGTTATAGGGTTCGGCACCCTAGGGTTCGGCGCCTTATAGGGTTCGGACACCTAGGAGCGATTCCTTCATACCTTTGAGGTCCTGTTTCTCTACCAATCAACTCTTTGGGATGAATGCTCCTTCATTGCAAAAATTATAGCCTTTTTTTCGGAGGAATTCTGAGGGAAAAAACAAAGATATGATCAAGGTGATGGGGCTTAGAAAACAGAAGAAAGTCAACAATTACCTGAAGAAAAAAAAATATATATATATATATATATATATAGATGAAACAATTATTAGAAATTGGCTAACGAAGACTCCAATAAAGGCTGCACCCCTAATGGTCTACAATTACTTGGTGTCAGATACCACAAGGATCTTCTTGATGGTGAGATTTACTAATGTGGTTGCAACTGTACGTGATGAATACACGTGTGTTCGTGGCTCCTAGTGATTATGAGATAATCCTAATTGAAGTTTAAAATCTCAATTATTGGACATATGCACGCAAGTAGCACCTACCTAATCAGAAGTAAGACATGCGGCAATGGATTATGAATAGCGACTCCTTACTTTTCCAAAATAAGATAAGTAAAAAGTTTATTTCTGAAAATAATAAAATTAAAGTTTGATTTTATTCCCCAGAAAGGGTAATTTTCGAAAATGGCTTATTTATACACACACACACACACACACACACACACACACACACACACACACACATATATATATATATATATATATATCAAATAAAGAAAGATTTGATTTTATTTCCAAAATAAAGAAAGATTTGATTTTATTTCCAAAATAAAATTAAGATGTGATTTTATTTCCAAAATAAAGTTATGATTAGATTTTATTTCCAAAATAAAATTATGATTTTATTTCTAAAAAAAATTATGATTTTATTTGGTTTGATGAAAACGAAAGATTTTGTGTACCAAAATAAAAGATTTCTTTTTTTTTAATTTTTATTTATTTATGATTGGATTTTATTTCCAAAATAAAATTATGATTTTATCTGGTTTGATGAAAATGAAAGATTTTGTGTACCAAAATAAAAGATTTCTTTTTTTATTTTTATTTATTTGGTGATATTTGATGATATTCCCTGTTTCAATTTCTGGAAAAAAAAAATAAGGAAACAAATATTGGGGTAAAATATGGAAAGATCTTTGGAGGATTTCCCAACATGTCCAAAGAAGAGCCCTGCTAGGTTTTGCCGCCCTAAGGTTTAACCGTAAGGGTTTGGCTCCTTAGGGTTTCCCTCTACTAGGATATTGTCTTCAAGATCCCGTAAAGTGAAGTCCTGCAAAATCGTTCAAAGGTTTGAAGTATTCTTGTACGATCGTCTATTTGAAAATGTGACTCTCGTGCAGAGGGCAAATGTGGGCCCATGTGCAAAATTAGGGTTCACATGACCTAATTAAATTAAATGCAAAATTAGGGTTCCACGACCTCATTAAATGTGCAAATTAGGGTTCACATAACCTAATATAATAAAGATAAAAAAAGTCAGAAATAAATGTGCTAGACCCGGGAAAAGCCTCCACGTGTCCAGATGCAGAAGACTCGTGGAGGCAGCTCGTTTTGGGAATTGATTAAGGGATTGGATTGGTGGCTAGAAGGACAGGGCAATATGGGCATTATTCTAACTACTAAAGGGTATTTCTGGAATTTCCCTAAAAGCATGTGCCTTGCACATGACTACTTTCCAGAGAACCTATAAATACCCCTTCCATTCCATTGGGAAGGGGACCTCTCTTCAGACTCAGGACTTTTGGTAGCTTAAGGCTTGGATATTCCACCTAAAAACACTAAAAAGATTGGAACACTCTCTCAACTCGAAGAACTCAAGAAGGCTCTTGGAATCCCAAGAACCCTTACACGGTTTCCGGATTCTAGGGGTTCTACCACGCTTCGTTGGAGTAATCGTCCACCTGTCGTTCTCCCCTCTTCAATCAATCAATCAATCAATTCTATGCTATTTGTGGATTTTTACCCTTAACACTGTTGGAATACCTGGTGGTTATAATACAGTAATACGCGTGGTTGCACAGTAGCACACGGTATTGCACTGTATTTTTGAATTATTGATTCTTACGTAAGAAGGCACTACTAAATAATTGTTACAGTAATTACTGTTCAATATTTTATTTTATTGATTCAATAATTGCTACGTTGATATTTTATATTATTGTTGTTTCAATAATTCTCACTGCACAATATTTTCCATTATCATATCAATAATTCATATTATTTGAATAATATTATTAGATAGCATTATTGATAATGTCTAGAAAGTTTTATCGAGAAAAGGGGTTAGGTCATCTAATTGCGCTCCAGTAAGGAGAAATCTTTATCGGAAAGCCCCCTTTTTCCTGGGAATAGCCTAGTTGTCATTATTGTGATTTTGTAATATTATTTTTGAATAATTAATTATTGATTTATATGATAAGGAAATATTTATTTTATGTGGATATAAATGAAGGAAATATTTATTTTTATGTGGATATAAATGAAGGAATTAATGTTAAGGTATTTTATTAGTATTTTGTCAGAATGGAGGTATTAAAAATCATCTGTATGTAGATTTCGAACATTTTTTGTTTGAATTTTGGAAAAACATAAATCTACAAAGTTGTAGAGAATTTAATTTCCTATGAAATGGACATAAAATTCGTATTTTTCTGATAAAAGGGCTATTTATTATGAATTATTGAAGTTGCGAAAATAAATGTTTTTATTAAAATTATGGGTGGGACCCACTTTTGTTTTTGTGAAAACATGTGCTGAGATTTTTTTCAAAGATGGCTTGCTAGCTTGTTCAACAAATGAGGGTGCGTAGAAGAAGAAAAAAAATAATATTTTATTAATTTAGTCTACTTTGGCGTTCTGACATTTTTCTATAAATAGGTGCTTAGGTTAGAATTAAAAATCACACCAGAAACATAAGTTTTCTCTCTCTATATTATCGAGCGTATTATTGTGAGTATTTAGATACTTTGAGAGTTACTATTTAGTGCAAGTTTCCTTTGTCATTACATCTGATATTCCCGTCAGAAGTACTGTTATTTTGAGGTAAGGGATGTTATTTTCTTCATAAATGATATTATTTTTTTTAATATCATTATGCTGAAATATTGATATGAATTTTATTGTAGAATTTCAACATTTTTATGTCAGGGTTACTATTCACGTATACGACACTATTAACGAATACAACACTATTTACAAAAAAATAATTTTTTTTTCTTTCTTTGTCAAAGTTGTTTATTGTGGTTACTATCTTTGATTGTATCCATGTTTTGATATTTATTCTTTAATTTTGCTCCACAATTGATTATTATAAGGTATTTTTGAACTTGGATAAACTAAAGTACGAATCCCTAATCTTTGATCTTTTATCTCACTGGATTCGTTTTCTTTAAGATATTTTTCATCATCTTCAGTCCTAAATGATGATATTATTGAATATCTTTGGCCTGTAGTGCAAAGATGAATGATTAACTGATGAATATCTTTAACCCGTAGTGCAAAGATGAACAAGTGTTGAGATAAACATGACCAACTGGTGATACAAATGAATATCTTTGGCCTGTAGTGCAAAGATGAATATTTGATTCAAGATGTATATTGATTGATGTTACAGGGATAAAATATTGATGATGGACTTTTAAATCTTAGAAGATAGTAGAATTCATTCTCTACTTGACTCTTCTAATGGATTGTTGTTTCCGCTGCATTTGTTGATCTAAAACTTGTTGTCTATTATATTCTATCAGATTTTTCTCTATTAAAGACTAATGATTATTTGTTGTATATTATCTTAGTCATAATATTCTTACTAGGCTAGTTGAGCTCACCCTTTTCCTTTTTGTTCCATTTTTTCTTCTCAAGAGGTGAGATTTTAGCAGGAACTAGTAGGGCTATGGAGTGATGATTCTAGAAAGTTGTTTAATTAGCAGTCCTCACTATTTTTATAAAATAGTGTATCAATAATTATAATGAGAACTCCTTTTGAGTTTGAATATTGTCTATTAGACAATATTTGTAATAACCGCAAATTTTAAGTCACCATATATGTATGTACAAATTTTTTGTGTGTGTTATATATGGATTTAATATGTGATCACATATGTGAAGTGGTGCAAGGATCAATTAACATATATATTATAGTTATGGATACATACATTTATAGATTTCATTAAAAATAAAAGCCTTGTGACCTAATTATACATTAGGTAAGACTATTAAATAACCTAAGGGTTATGGTAATACGAAAAAGTTAGTATTTTTTATGTATATTAACTTAAGTGGGTAAACTTAGTACTTCAAGTGACTAATAATTTTAAGCCTAATTCTTGTAAATCTAATTAGGTTATGAGATAAAATCATATGTATAAGTAATTAAACTTCATATGATTGGAAATAAAAGCCCTAAATTATCAAATTGGGTAACATTATTAAAATTGCTAGACTATGTTTATTATCTAGCCCAAATCAATTAAAGGAAAAGCCCAAAGAAAATAAAATACGATCCAATACTTAGCCCACTTTATTGGGGGTATTCTAGACATTTGATTAATCAAAATTGGGCATTTAAAATAAAAGCTAAATGGAGGATATTATGAGGATCCTAAGTAGAATAATTAAGCTAACTTGGCCATTAGTTGAAATTATTACACATGAAAAATGTGGACAAGCTCCCATTGGTTGCCACTCATAATCATGTCTAGACTAATTGAGGAAATAATTCAACGCTTTCACCTAATGGGCAACAAAGTAGTTGTGGGAGAATTATTAGTGAATTACCCATTTCATTTTGTTTCATTCTTCCAACATCTCATTCTCTCTTCATCTTTTTCTTCTATCTTTTGCTCCCAAGCTAGCCAACTTCAAAGAGAGAAAAGAAAGAGAGAATTTCAGCCATAGAAAGAAAAAATTATAGGAGTGCTACTTGTTTATGCCTCCTAAGCTTATTAGTTACTTTGGAAAATCAAGAAAGGTAGCAACTAAGTCAAGGTATAATGTACCTTCATCTTCTTCTTTTAATTTGTTTTGCTAGCTTGAGTTTTGATGGGGTTATGTACAACTACTCAAGATAAACTAGTTCTACATACCATCATGCATGGAACTAAGTATCTTGAGTGTTTGATCTAAGGCTTAGAGGAAGAAAATGAGCATATGTTCTCCAAGGGTGAAAACTCTTGTTTTTCTTCCACTAAATCTTGTGTAACTCAAGTTTTACAACTTGGAATTTTGATCCGTCAAAAGGGGGTGCTAGATACATGAGTTACCTAGTAAACCCAAGTGATAGGACACAAATCTAGCATGTTTTGAAAGCTTTAAGATTATTTTTCCCAAAACAGCCCACTTTGTTTGTTAAGGGTTAAAACTCTAAATCAGCTACTGACTTATTTTTCATGAGGCTGTTTTGGTTAGTTCCTTGTCTTGTAAAAATCTGGAAAAATATTACAGAGGTACCTTATGAAGTTATCTACGCGTAGGAAAAAGAACGAACGCGTTTCGACTTATAGATTGTGAGTAATAGCCATTTCCGTAAAGGACTCCAAAATATCAAACTTTGAATATCTCACTGTGTATACACTGCAACGTTCTGAAATTTTTACAGCGGCTTCCTATATGTTAGGAGAACATACTCTGAAAATTTCAGATTTTTCTGAGCAAAACTCAATTTTTTAAAAATAGAGCAAGATCCGAGTGTTTTGAGCACTTTAAAAATAGTAAATCATTTTCTAAAATTCCAGAAAAATTAAAATCTCATTGTTAATTCATAATCTGTAGAAATCCAGAAGTTAAGAATTTTTGAAGTCAGTTTGCTATTTTTCCTAAAAATGGTTGAGTTATGAATAAAAGGAAATAAATAGTTAAATGAAGTATGTAATGAGAAAAATATGATTTTTATGCTTGAATGCTCATAATATGTTATATCATGACTATCTTAGGGCATATTGGTAATTTAAAACAATAAATATTATTTATGACCTTTTATGGATATTAAATAAGAGGTTATTAAAGGATGAACAATTAGAATAAATTGTTTATTAATTTAATAAATCATTGGAATATTATTATAATATTAATAATATTATGAGATGATGTTGTTATGTAAATAAAAATATTAAGATTAAAATTTCATTAAAATATTATTAAATAATTAATAATATTAGATTAAAGTATTATTATTAAATAATTAAAATATTATTAAATAATAATATTCGAGATTAAATAAAATGTTATTAAATATAATAACATTAGTAAAGGAAATAAAATATTATTAAATGATTAATAATATTAGTAAATGATTGAAAGTATTATTAGGGAACCAATAATACTAGAAGGTGAATTAAATATTATCTAAGTTAGTAATATTATGTGAATTAAAGGTAGTTGTTAATTAATAGTAACACTATCTAGACATGATAATAAGAACTAAATGTAATGTATAATATCTATGTGATTACATAATCTGATGTTATACATTGACTAATTTAAAGACTAATTATAGGTCTCTCAAAGGAAGATAATTTAACTGCATAGTGGATAGAAATTAATTTCGTAGCCGTAACCTACGATCGAGGCAAGTTTCCTAACTCAAACTTGAGTTATTATTTTTCAAAGCATGTTAGTGAATAATTATTGATGATTATTCACGTCTTTATTGATTATTGAAATTCGCACTTTGTGCAATTGAATTCCGTTCTACTGCCATTGAACTGTGAATTAAAATAAAGTTCTTCATTTATGAACTGTTTATGGGATAGATCTATGCTAATTGTATCAGCTAGATCAAGCATGTCTAAATTTGTTAAATCAAATGGGTTTTAAATAACTGTTCTTATTAATTGATATGGTAAGAACTCTTGACTGAGAAAAGGACGAATTTGATTAAGGCATGATATCAATGTCGGATTATTAAGTGTTTATGCATAAATCACGGGGTATGAAAGGCTGATCCCCTTGAATACCAAAACTTATTAAAAGGTCCAGTTTAAATCACTGAGCACCTTGGCAAATGTTCATGGTTATTCAAAACCACTCAGTTCATGTTATTCAATTATCGAATATTCAATTGTTGATTATTAATTCATGTTCCTTCGCAATCTTATATTATTGTTGAACATTGAAGGCAATATTTCTTTCTAAGTCATGATATATCCTTCTTATCTATATAAACTTGTGAAGCAAATTAGTTGTTTACTCTTGCTATATCATGACATCTATTTCAGTTAAGCCCGAAGGATCCAACATGAAAGACAAGGGCAAGGGCAAGATCCAGGAGTAATTTAGAATGAATGTTAAATTAGTTATTATCTAATGGAATTTCTTAAATAAACTATTTGTATTATAAATGGTGTATTTAAAGTTAAGGTTATGGAGACCTTGGGACCATGTTATGAGACTTTATTATAATGAACAATGTATGTTTATTATTTTGAAATAGTTATAGAATGATGATGATGATGATAGGGTCGTGAGCACTGAATCTGAGGTTAGAGAACCTGGATTTGGGGGCGTCATAATATTTGTATTTAAACTCACAGTATATGTGTTGTCGTATTTTGCACGACAATTGTATTAATGAAGTTGTATTTGTTTCTATACCATGTATTTGGCAACTCAGAATGGGTGATATATACCTATTTTGGGGGCATCACAGTTGGTATCAGAGCTTAGGGATATGGTCTCTGGCAGAGATCGGGGAATAAAACTAGGAGGGGAAAGATAAGTAATCCTTCACTAGTGTGTCATACCTAAGCTTATTTAGTTGGTCAGTCAGAGCATATGGTTAATATGTGATATGTTAATTTGTTAATTAACCCTTGTTTTGTGGCAGTATTTGAGAATGGCAGCTTGAAATATTAATAATGGAGTGAATGAGACCGTGGAGACACCTTTAATCACCACCCAGGGAAACGTGCAACAGGATGGCAATATTCCTCCTGTAACAACACTACCGAACAAATGATGAATGATGAGATGTTTAGAAACTTTTTACAGTTCATGTAAAACCAGAAAAGGGAGACTCATGTACAAAATACAGGTGGAAATGATAGGAATACGCGACTGGTCACAACCAAGAGGTTCAAAGAGTTGGGACCACCAGAATTTGTGGGAAAGCCGGATCCGATTAAGGCAGAAACATGGGTCAAGCAAATTATCAAGATATTTGATATCTAGGGATGCATGGAGAAATAGAAGGTTCCATTCGCCACCTTTATGTTTCGTGGTGAGGTAGATTACTGGTGGGAATCTTTGAAGCGTACCCAGCCTATCGCACTCAATATATCTTGGGAAACGTTTCAGAAACTGTTCAATGACAAGTACTTTCCTGAAAGTATTCGTCATATGAAGGAGGTAGAGTTTATCAGACTAGAATAAAATAACATGACTGTGTCTTAGTACAAGGCTAAGTTCGCTGAGTTATCCAGGTTTGCACCTCATTTGGTAGAGGATGAGGAACGAATGACGCGGATGTTTTTGAGAGGTCTAAAACCTGAGATTCAACAATATCTTTTTTCTCATAAATTTTCTCTATATTCAAATGTTGAAAACAAGGCTCAATTATTAGAGTGATATAATGAGTATGTTCAACCAAGGGACCACAACCAGAGTCATACCGGTGGCAGCAACCATCAAAGCAATGATAACCAGTGGGAAGGAAAGAATACAGACAAAAGTGGTAACCACTCGGGTGGTAATTGTGGCCATGAAAATAGAAGAAGCGAGTCGGGAGGAGATTTCAAAAAGAGAAGGTACACCAATGACAACGTGAAGACGTCAGCACAAACATCAGCTGTTTCTAGGGGAGGAGAACGAGCACCGGTCATTTGTTATAAATGCGGGAAAGAGGGACACATCAGTCCAAACTGCCCACAATAATCCAAGGTGTGTTATAATTGTAGAAAGGAAGGTCATATAGCTAGAGATTGTCTTGTTGTGAAACCAAGTTCAATAGGGATGGTGACTCCAAAGGCTGTTCTGGACAAGTCAACGTCGATGGTTCCTGGAAGAGTGTTTGTCGTGACTGCCCAAACTCTTGCGAATCATAAACTCTTACGAAGTTTATACCTTATTAGATACCAGATCTACCCATTCTTTTGTCTCTCCTGCTTGTGCTCAACGTTTGAACTTTACTCCGAAGAAATTAGACTTTGACGTATCTGTTGAGACTCCGTTAGGAGAAACTTTTATTACATCTACTGTTTATAAATTTTGTTTAATTCAATTTGGAACCATCACATTACCTGCCGATCTTATTTCATTGAAAATACTTGCATTTGATGTGATTTTAGGGATTGATTGGTTAGCCACTCATCATGCTAAAATTGATTATTTTGTAAGGTTGTTAGTTTTCATATTCCTAACCAACCTGTTATATGAATTCAAGCAACCAAACCACTAAAGTCAATTACTGTCATATCAAGCCATAAAGCTATTCGTTTATTGAAAACGGATGTCAAGCTTTCTTAGCCCATGTCACGAACTTGAACAAAAACACGTCAAATTTGAATAATATTTCTGTTGTTAGTGAATTTCCAGACGTATTCCCTGAAGAACTTCCCGGTCTACCCCCAGAACGTGAAGTTGAATTCTTTATTGACCTTGAACCCGGTACAAAGCCCATTTCTAAAACCCCATATCGAATTGCTTCTATTGAACTTCAAGAGTTAAAGGTCCAACTACAGGAGTTATTGGACATCGGTTTCATTTATCCTACAACATCTCTTTGGGGTGCTCCTGTATTATTCGTAAAGAAGAAAGATGGGAGTATGCGACTTTGTATTGACTACCGGGAATTGAACCATGTCACCATCAAGAATAGGTATCCGCTACCTCGCATTCATGACATGTATGACCAGTTGCAAGGAGCATAATTCTTTTCAAAGATCGATCTTCGTTCTGGATATCATCAGCTGAAGATTAAAACTGAGGATATTCCGAAGACTGCCTTCAGAACTCGGTACGGGCATTATGAATTCTTAGTCACGTCGTTTGGATTTACTAATGCGCATGCTGCTCTTATGGATGTGATGAACCGTGTGTTTAAGGAATATTTAGATCAGTTCGTTGTTGTTTTTATTGATGACATCCTCATCTATTCCAAAAGCCGTGAAGATCATGAGCACCATTTGAAGATGGTACTTGAAAGGCTTCGTGAAAACAAGCTATATGCCAAGCTGAAGAAATGTGAGTTCTGGCTTGAGGAAGTAGCATTCCTTGGGCATATGGTGTCAAAACATGGAGTATCTGTTGACCCGACGAAGATTGAAGCAGTACAAAGTTGGGAGCAACCGAAGTCAGTGATTGAAGTACGTAACTTTTTGGGCTTAGCTGTTTATTATAGGAGATTCGTGGAAGGATTTTCTAGAATCGTTACTCCGTTAACTCAGCTGACTCGGAAAGATACAAAATTTGTATGGAATGAGGAATGCGAGAAGAGTTTCCAATAGCTCAAGAGGAGACTCATTTGGCACCTATTCTGACAATACCATGTGGTTCAGATGGATTTGTTATCTACAACGATGCTTCAGGAAAAGGGTTAGGATGTGTTTTCATGTAACATGGGAAAGTCATAGCCTATGCCTCACGACAATTTAAAGAATATGGGAGGAATTATCATACTCATGATCTGGAGTTGGCAACAGTCGTTTTCGTATTGAAGATCTGGAGACACTACCTGTATAGGGAGAAAGTGGAGATCTATATAGATCATAAAAGCCTCAAATATTTTTTCACCCAAAAACAACTCAACATGAGGCAATGACGTTGGCTCTAGTTATTGAAATATTATGTCCATACCATCCAATATCATCCTCAAAAAGTAAATATGGTAGCTGACGCATTGAGTAGAAGATCATATGCGGGTACGAGTGCAATGTTGTTAACACAAAGGCCCATTTTGTATGACTTGCAAAGGATGGAGATAGAGGTAAAAGCTCTAAGTACCCACGTGATGATATCAAACATACGAGTAGAACCGACTTTAATCGATAAAGTTAAAGCTGCTCAAGCTATGGACCTGGAGCTGATGCATATGAAGAAGAAAGTGCAAGAAGGTGTTATTCCAGAAGCAAGAATCGGTGAAGAAGGAATACTTCGAGTCAACTCTAGACTTTGCGTTCCTAACGATTCTGACTTAAAGCATAGAATCATGATGGAGGCATACAACACACCATTTGTAATCCATCATAGGAGTACTAAAATGTATCATGATCTTCAACATACATTTTGGTGTAATAATATTGTGACAACCCGATATTTTCTATTTAAATAAATTATAAATTTTACGTATAATTTTTTTTAAATAAATATGAATGATATGTGTCAAGGTAATATGTAATTATAATTATATGTGTGATAAATAAAATTTATTTATTACATTAAGTATTGCAAATAAAATTATTTTAGAATTATTGACTATTATCAATTATATTTTTATACTAATTAATTCCTTATTGGAAATGCCTTTATTATTTATTTTATATGAAAATATAATCTTATATTATTTAAATAATATATGAAATAATTTTAGAATAATTATAATGATTATTTCAATATATGAATTTTGTTCAGGATATTAAGTTAATTATTTTAACTTAATTTATAAGGTTAAATATGAAGAATAAATCAGATATAGAATCCAAACCCTAATTTTTGGATTATTGTCAGGGTATGACAATAATAATATAATATTATTTATATTTTGATTTTTTAGTGCTATAGATATGTATGTATGTGAGCTAGTAATGATTGAGTAATTGTGGTGCAGTATTTGAAAACCCTAGTTTATATTTATATTTTCTAGATATTAGAAAACCCTAACTATGAATGAAAACCCTAATCCTAAAACCTAAATCAGAGGTTTGATCAGTCAGAAATAGTGTTACTATGATTAATATCAAGTATGATAGACTTTAATTACTAATTAAGGTGAATCTAATTAGTAAATTAAAACCCTAAAATCTAGAACCCTAAATTAAATTCTTGAAACCCTAATTGATTTGAAACCTTAATGCGAAAGTCATTCACGACTTTGAGAATTGGTTAAGTCGTTATGTAATCACGATAATGTGATTTATGATCGGTGATATATTTATTAACCTTAATTAGGGAGAATCGCAATTATTCAAAATCCTTATTAATTTTCTGTATTATAAACCCTAATTTCAAAAGTTAGAAAACCTAAATTGCTTATTGTAAATCCTAATTGCCAGTTTGGGAAATGAGATGCTAATTAGTGTTGCTTATACCTAATTAGAAAAGTGCTATAATTAAAGATCTAAACTAAATTACTAAACCCTAATTGGTATTTTTAGAAACTAAAATTTTAGTTTATTATTTTATTTTATTTTATTGTACAAACCCTAAATTAGAAATCCTAGATTTTGTTTGCTTATAAAACCTAAATTGGCAAAAACCCTAAACCCTAAGGGTTTGACAAGTTACCATAATACCATTAAAATGAATTATCAATTGACCATTTTGCCCTTATTGCATAATTGAGGATTTCTTGCAAATCTTGCCAAAATTGGAGTTGGTAACCTAACCCAAACAACTCCTATCAACTCTCATGACTTTAATTGACAGCCACATGCCTCGTAAATCAGTCAAATTCATGCATCTATGTTGTCTATTTAAGGATTGAGAGAGAGAAAATGTTAGTTTGTTGCTCAAATTTTCACTAAGTTCATCCTAGACCTTCTCTCTCTAAAAGCCATGAAAATATATAGTATATCAGACATAGATTGAAGCCCCACGAAATCCCATACCAAAACAGCAACACAAAATCAGAAATTGATCAAAGAAGGTATAAAACCCTACTCAAAAATCTGTCCAATTTTCTGTTGTTAGATCTTGTCTTTAAGTGTTAAAACATGTTGATTTTAGTGTCTAGTGATGATCTGGGGTGCTAGATGATAGATCCATAACATCTAGAAGCTCAGATTTGAAGATCTATGAAATCTGGAAATTTTGTTCTTGAGGTCTGACAGCCTAATGTCAGTCCATTTTAATCTTTGGTCGTTTATGATTTGTGTTGTTTTTAAGTTGTTATATGTAGTCTGTAATGTGCTCTTTAAGATGCAAAGAGAATCAGAGTTATTGAATGTCTAGATTGCTAGATATGGTCGGTAAAAACCCGTTGACCGGGCATGACCGGTCAAAATCTGGGCAACGAAGAACAGCATGAACAGCCTCTGACAATGTTTTGTGAGCTTTATATCTGACAGGTTTTTGATGTTTTGTTGTTGTTGTTTGGTAAACTTTGTATCTGGGTATGTGTATTATAGATCTGGGTCTTTTGATATCTTGTAAACTCAATAAATCGATCGTGAAAGGTGGTCAAAGTAGACCACCCGAACTTACTTTTGCATTTCTGGGAAAACCCAGAAAATTAAGAACGCCACCGTCTGACATACTTTGACCGAGTATTTCATGTTGGTTCTGATGATAACAAATTCAGTTAATGCTTTAATATTGTTCCTTGATGTATGGACAATAAGTTTAAACCTTTATATCACATGTAACACGACCAGAACATGGATTAAAATAGGTTGGAAAGTGACCAGTCGATGTTCTGGGTTTCTGAAGAAACCCAGGTAAGGTCTAACATCATTTTTAGGAGCTTGGATTTCTTTATGTGTTTGTAGAATGGCCTAGATGTTAATTGCTATTTGTAGTGTGGTGTAATGACTACAAGATCATGGCTGGAAATTACCCAGAAATATTTTGGATTGAACGTTACACGCGGTCAAACGTGATAGGTTGATAAGCCGGCTGTCAGTGTTCTTGAGGCTCAAGAACACCATAAGCGACGCTTTCTGTCGCTAAAGCCCTTTAGCGACAGTTTTATTTATAATTTCCAGAAATTAATAAAAAAATTGATAAAAATGGTTTTTAATTATTAAAAATACATAATAAATTCTTGAAAATTATTTTAAAGTCTGAAAAATAATTTTTAACTATTTTGGGTATATTTCGAAAATATTTAATATTTTTGGAATGCAAATGGTATTTATTTATTTAATTACAATATTAGATAAATTATTTAAAAATAGTTTTAATTCATGAAAAATTATATTATTGTGTTAGAAAATAATTTTGAGTTATTTTTGATAACTTTTAATATTTTGTGATAATTTTCATTAATAAATTAATATTAATGATAGTTACGTTATTTACTAAATGAATTAAATAAATGAATTAAAAATGATTTTATTATATTAAAAATCATTTTAAATAATAATAAGGTATTTAAGAATATTTTAAGTTATAAAATATAACTTTTAATATTTAATGGTTAATTTCATTAATTAATGATTATTAATGATATTAAAGTTATTTAATAATTATATTAAATAAATTAGTTTAAAAATAATTTTTATACTATAATAATCATTTTAAATGAAAATAAAGTGTTTAAAGATATTTTAAGTTATAAACTATAACTTTTAATATTTAAAGGATAATTTTATTAATAATTTAATATTAATGATATATTAATGATATTAAGTTTATTTAATAATTATATTAAATAAATAGTTTAAAAATGATTTTATTTATTTACAAATCATTTAAAAGGGATATAAATGAATTAAAAATATTTTAAGTTATAATTAATGACTTTTAATATTTAGATAATAGTTCATTAATATTTAAATATTAATGGTAATTATTTAATAATGATTTTAGAGGTTTTAAAAATCATTTTAGGGTATTATAAGTACTTTAAAAATATTTTGAGTTATTATAAATAACTTTAATACTTTGGCAATGGTTTCATTAATAGTTTAATATTAATTAAATATTAATGATAATAGAATTGTTTGATATTTAAATCATTTAATAATGATTCTGATATTTCAAAAAAATATGGTAAATGGTAATAATTATTTTATAATTATTATAAGGTCATGAAAAATAATACGATTGTTGTTTAAGTTATTTAGTTGGATATTGAGATACAGAATAGAGTCTTAGACTCGATAATTACCCGATAAAGATGTCGGTAGACCGACATGGTTCAGAAATTGATCTTGACTTAGAAATTTAGTTAGTTAACTATTTTATTTGTGATTCAATGGTTGTTAAAGTTGTGTGACAATGTGATTAGGAATGAATTGATGTTTGTTTGTGATGCCATGATTGTTGAACATGTGTGATAAGGTGATTAGATTATGTGCTGACTGCGAAATGCAGTATTATGTGTTATGGTATATTGTTCTAATCGAACGAATGATTTGATTAATGATAGGTCGTGATAGAAAGATAGAACTAAGTTGAGAATTGTAAGCAGCGCATCAGGCAAGTATCCTAACTTTGCATTTTCTTTATGCAATGGACAGAAGTGAGAAGTTCAGAATTATTATTATTAATGTACAGATTGTTAAACCTATATTATATACACCCTTTGATTATCAACATGTTAGTATATGATAATTCGGATATATATTCTGTTCGTTAATTTCTAGAAATGATTATACAAGTGTCCCCACTTGAATAATTATTGTATTTAATCACATGTTGATACACCTTTGTTATACATATATTTTGAATTATAGATTATTATTGGATAAAATGAAACCTTTTGTCTGGAACCCTGACAAATATGAACATCCCGTTCACGGGAAAACTTTTATGCGCCCAAGGCGGACCAAGTAAATGATAACATCGTTCTTGTAATGCAGTATTGATCAATACAGGGCACAACGGGCTTATCACCCCCGTGTCCGTAAGTTATGACGGTTTGCAGATGAAGTTCTGCTAAACCTTTTCAAAAATAAAAAAAATGTTCATAGAATGTCACTTAAACTTTATTTATAGCCAGTACGTAGTTTCAAAATTTTGAAAGAGAGTTGTTATGTTATTAATATCGGTTCAGAATACTTCACAACTATTGACTTGTTATAGATGGATATTATAAAGAAAACATTTAAACTTTTTCAACTTATATATATATAATACTTGCTGGGCACTCAAATGCTCATCCTTGCTTAATTTAAATGTTTTCAGATAAATGTGAACAATTAGAAGGATCGGTCAAGAACAAGTGAAAAGGAAAGCAAACAGATTAGGTTTACGGTGTCATATAGTAAAGGTTACGTACTTGGGATTAAACTATGATAAAGGTAAGATAAGTTTATAATTTAATTAGTGTTATTATTATTAGTAATATTTCCGCTCATAGAAATGGTATCGTGAAGTACTGAGTTCGGGTTTCAAGTATCCGAATTTGGGGCCTTTACAACATGGTATCAGAGCTATAGGGTTAGAAACCTTAGGTGGGTTAGACCTTAGGCTATAACCTTAGAACAGAGGGAAACATTGAAAATACAAATAACTCATATAGAGTTAGTGGGTTGGTATGATTCAAAGATGAATCTCGGTGAGTTGTTAAGACACAGAGTTTCCTAACTCTGATAATAAAGTTGAACAGTAATTGTGAATATATCGAGTCTAAAAGACTGAAAGTGCATGGAAAGGAGATCGTAAAACAAAACAAATAAGACATAGAATTAAATCATTATATATTCGATGAGATCATCCCGTGATCTGATAAAATTATGACAGCCAGAAAGAATCAATCTTACGATTGGAAAGTTTAAAGCAAGATTGGTGTGTGAATGGTACAGATTCAAGAAAGGGTTATGAATACGGATTAAATAAAATTCGAATTGAAAAAGGGGGTTAAGATTAGGTGGGGATTTCAATGAGGACTCATGTCGGCAGCTGAGTTGTATGATTCCTTGTATGGGCGGGGAATTGTACTTGGTGTAAAAATTACTTAGTAACTGACACTGATAATCATTGAAATGTTTATCTCGCGCTATTTGCTATATGCATGTTAAGAGGGTGATTCCTTTCTCATGTGTATAAAAATAGATAGGTCATAGGTAGAGAACATAGGGTTAAGTACGAGTTCTTAAAACTCATACTTATGTGACATTCTTGACTCATAGTTATATGAAATGTTTATGAATCCCTCAGCGAATGGACGCCAAAGGTCTGACTAGGATAAATTTGTAAACTCATATAACTGCTACAAGTTTATGGACTCATAAGTGTGGTTTGATGAACTGGGTATAGTTAATTGTGAATGGATTATTGTGGATGATGGGAATAGATAAGATACTAAATAGTTAATCTTTAGTGAAGGCAAAAGAAATAGGTAGTATTGATATTAGCTGAATATGTATGATTCTGTGTGGTATATGTGATAAGTATATTTGTATAATGAAATATTTTTAACTTTTGTGTTGGACAAAGTTGTAAATCCCGACTTTTGAAGTCACAAAGGGATAGCGAATGTTTAAAATAGAATGTGCTATGGCATATCAAGTGTTGTGAATATGAGTCTATGTTGGATTAATGGGATAAGTTGGTATAAAGATAGTAGATATTTATTTGGTCACTGGTTATTACAGTAGACCGAGTTTTTAAAAATCTAATATTTTGAATACATCATTATTTGAATAGAAAGTTTTGTGTTATATGTTAAGCGTTTACGATAGACTTAGTATGTAAGAATAATTTATGAAAATGCCGTTAAGACGAAAGCGAAACCAAAGGACAAAAGAACATGTCAACAAAGTTGGAGGACAACCAGACCCGACAAAGAAGTTTGCGATTATGGAGGATCAAGCCATGCAGGACGGAATACCAGCTGCGAAAGATTAATCAGATAATCAAACGTCGAACGTTAAAGACTTCAAGGCGGTCCTATCGCCAGAATTCAAAGGTACAAATTACCCTGTAGAAGCCTAAACTTGGGTTAAGGAAAAAAAAAGGTGTTCGTAATAGCTAAGGTAGCTGAGGGGCAAAAGACCACTTTTGCCACCTGCATGATGAAGGGTGAGGCAAAAAAATTTTGGTGGAAAGCAAATTAGACGAGGGCAGGAGCAGGTGTGATATCATGGGATAGGTTTAAGACTTTATTTTATTTTTTATTTTTTTTAAAAAAAATTATTTTTCTGCTAGTATATAGGCTAGAATGGAGGTGAAATTTCTAGAATTAAAGCAAGGTGATATTTAATGAGTTGGCTAGGTTTGCTCCGCATCAAGTTGATACGGAGGCTAGAAAAACACGAAGGTTTGAGCTAGGATTACAACCCTAGCTCTACAACAAGGTGGAAGTGTTGCAGATTTCTACATTTGCAGCACTCATGGGGAAATCGATTATGGCTGAGGAGGAAAGCGATTCATGAAATGGTATCGTGAAGTATCGAGTTCGGGTTTCAAGTATCCGAGTTTGGGGACTTTACAAATATGAAGAGAGAGATCGCGAAGTTTATCTCGAGGTGTTTAACTTGTCAACGTGTAAAAGCGGAACATCATGTGTAAAAGGGTCCATTGCAACCACTTGAGATTCCAAAATGGAAGTGGGAACACATTACCATGGATTTCGTTATGGGTCTTCCCAAAGTTTCTCAAAGCATAGATGCGATTTGGGTTATTGTTGATAGATTAACCAAGTCTGCTCATTTCTTGCCGATACATGAGACTTATTCCATTGAACGTCTTGCTCGTATGCATGTGAATGAGATTGTGAGATTGTATGGCATGCTAGTTGTAAGACCCCAGTTTTTATAAATAAAGATGAATTTTTATAATTATTATTTTTGAATATTATGGAAGAAATTTGATATAATGTTATAGTTGTGGGTAATATTTATAAATTTTGCAAAGTACGCAAGTTGTTATAAAATAGTCGTTTGGTCGGGGAATATTCTTTTTGTCGAGGAATATTCGTACGACGGCAAAATTATTGGTGGACCCCACAACAGAATTATTGTCGGACTGAGAAAACGACAAAAATATTTTATTAAAAATAACGGCGGAAGTTTTACCGTTGATACTGTTGAACTACTGGGTAGTAAAAGTACAGTAATACGCGTTGTTGCATAGTAACACACGGTATTGATTATTGATATTTATGTGAGAAGTCGCTCAATTTGATTCAATTATTGTCGATTAATAATATGAATTATTATAGCGATGATGACGTTTTGTTTTATTCGTATTATTAACGTAATAAAACAGAAACATCTTTTTATATAAAACAGAATACTTTATTAAAGTTATTTTATAAATAGAATATATTATATTTTATTATGCATAGTGTTGCATAGTGCCTTGCATAGTGTTGCATAGTGTTTGCATAGTAAAAATCTTTTTATATAAATAGAATATATTATATTTTATTTAAAAGATTTTTCTTTAAATATGGACCGTCAGATTAAAGTAAATCAATCTGGACCGTTCATGGATTAGTTACTATGCATTCCATTTTTCTATAAATAGAAGCTCATTCCTTCATTATTTTCTTACGAATTCACTGAACTCTAGAGAGAGAAACTATAGAGAGATAGAAGAAAAGCTTTCTGCTACTTAACTTTTCTTTTCCCATATCTAGTTTCTGTTACGGTAAGGGATATTATTCTTTTGTATTCAAGAAGAGAACTTCTGTTATTCCATTTCTTTATTGTTCTGTTGGAATAACCTGTATACGCGGTCTACCCTATACTTGGTGACATTCTTCTATTATTCTGTTGGAACATCCTGTCTGTGTGTTTTACACCGGACCTGGTTCCGTTTTTATTGTTATTCCGTTGGAACATCCTGTCTGTGTGTTTTACACCGGACCTGGTTCCGTTTTTATTGTTATTCCATTGGAACATCCTGTCTGTGTGTTTTACACCGGACCTGGTTCCGTCTTTATTATTATTCCGTTGGAACATCCTGTCTGTGTGTTTTACACCGGACCTGGTTCCGTCTTTATTATTCTGTTGGAACATCCTGTCGGTGTGAATTTCACCTGACCTGGTTCCATTATTATTATTCTGTTGGAATAACCTGTCTGTGCGGTCTATCGCATGCATGGTGATTTCTTTTGTTATTCCATTCTTTATTATACTCAGTTGGATAAAACTTTGATTTCTATACTCCATGAAATTAGTGGAATATCCTTGACATTTGCGCTTCATCCAGTATCCTTTCATGGAAATATTCTTCTGATCATTCTTGAATTTTACACCACAAAATAGTATCGTGTTAACAATTTGGACGTTAATAATTCCTGGATAAAATAATTCTTGAACTTGTTTTATTGAATTCTTATATCATTGTCATCATCCTCTTATTTATATTTTTGAAAGTCATCTGTGGCCTGTAGAGCATGGATGGACTTGGTATGATTATGACCAGGGATTATTTGGTGTAATCATGACCGTAATGTTACAAATGATGTGGTAAAAGTCTCATTTACCGTATTGCATTGATGGACAGTTGTTGGCATGATCATGACCATTGATGAATACACAAATATCCTTGGCCCGTAGTGCATGGAATTTGTGGTCGTGACCCTAATGAGTATCCTTGGCCGTAGTGCAGGGATGATGTGGATTATTTATTAAGCTGAGTCTCAGCGATAAAGTGATTAAAAACTTTTTAAATCATAAAAGATAGTAGATTTTATTCTCTACTTGACTCTTTTAATGGATTGCTTGATCCACTGCTGTTAAACTTGATGTTGTTATATTTTATCAGTTTAATACTGTTGAAGGCTAACGATAATTTATTCTGCATTATCTTAGTCATAATATTTCTTACTGGGCTAGTTGAGCTCACCCTTTCTTTCACTGTTCTCTTCAGGAAATGAGAACATAGCAGGGACGAGTCGGGGAACGGAGTAATGGTCCAGAGGATAGCATTAGTAGTCCTCACTATTCTGTGAAATAGTGTGACAATAATTGTATTGAGGACTCCTTTTGAGTTTGTATGATCTCTAGTAGACAATTATTGTATTCAAACTCACAGTTGTATTTTGTCGTATTATACACGACAGTGGTATTAGTAAGTTGTATTTGAATTCTGTACCATGTATCTGACAACTCAAGATGGGTGATGTATACCTAATTTTGGGGGCGTCACAGTTGGTATCAAAGCTTAGGGATATGATCCCTGGCTAAGATGTGAGACTAGAACTAGGAGGGGAGAGACGGGGAATTCCTTCGCTAGTATGACCTACTTAAATTTATTTTGTATTTAAATTAGTTGGTCAAAGTTTAGAGATATTATGTTACATGTCAATTAATCTTTGTTTTGTGGCAGTATTTGAAAATGACTTCCGAAAATGTTGAGAATAACAATGGAGCACAAGAGACCGTTGAGTCTCCACATATCAATAATCAGGAGAATGTGCATCAGGAAGGCGACAATCCTCATGACCAAATGATGAATGATGGATTGTTCAGAGGCTTTACGCAATTCATGCAACAGCAAGCGAGAGCGGCTCCTGTTCAAAATGTAGGTGGAAACACTGGAAATTCTCGGGCGGTCACCGCTAAACAGTTCAAGGAGCTGGGACCACCGGAGTTTAAGGGAGAGCCAAAACCATTTATTGCGGAAGCATGGATAAAGCAGATCACCAAAATATTTGATGTCTTGGGATGCTCCGAGGAGCAAAAGGTTCCCTTTGCCGCCTTTATGTTGCGCGGAGAGGCAGATTACTGGTGGGAATCGGTAAAACGTACTCAACCTGCCGTACTGAAGATGTCTTGGGAGAAGTTCCAAGAGCTGTTCAACGACAAATACTTTCCCGAAAGTATTCGTCACATGAAGGAGGTGGAGTTTATCAAATTGGAGCAAAACAATATGATTGTGTCGCAATATGAGGCAAAATTTGCGGAGTTATCCCGGTTTGCGTCCCACTTGGTGGATAATGAAGAGAGAATGGCACGATTGTTTTTAAGAGGTTTGAAGCCGGAGATACGTCAACATCTTATTTCTCATAAATTGTGTTTGTATTCAGATGTTGTAAATAGGGCTCAGTTGATAGAACGCGATAACGAGTCAACACAATCAAAAGAGAGCAGCCGACAAAATGATAATACCAGTGAGAGCAGTCATCGAAGCGGTGACAACAAGCGTGGAGGAAATCATCAGGCCAGAAATGGTAACCACTTCGGTGGTAATCAGGGCCAAAACAATAAGAATGGACATTTCAAGAAGAGGAAATTCAACAATGATGGAAAGACGTCAGCATCAGCAACCGTTGTTAAGGAAGGAGAAAGACAACCTATCATATGCTTCAAATGCGGAGGGGAGGGACACATCAGTCCAAATTGTGCGATGCCGTCCAAAGCATGTTATAATTGTGGAAGAGAAGGCCACTTAGCCCGATTTTGTCGTTCACCGAAGACAAATTCAACTAGGATGGAGGCACCAAAGGCTGTCCCAGAAAAGTCAAAGCCGGTAGTGCAAGGGAGAGCGTTTGTTGTGACCTCCCAGAAAGCAAGGAACCCGCATGAGGTCATCACGGGTAAGCTTATCATAAACTCTAGCGAAGTCTACACTTTATTTGATACCGGTTCTACCCATTCTTTTATTTCTCCTACTTGCGCTCAACGATTAAATTTGACTCCGGAGAAATTAGACTTTGACTTATCTGTGGAAACTCCGTTGGGAGAAACCTTCATTACATCCACGGTTTATAAGTCTTGTTTGGTTCAAGTTGGTACCCACGCATTACCTGTCGATCTTATTGCATTAAAAATACTTGCATTTGATGTAATTCTAGGGATTGATTGGTTAACTACTCATCATGCAAAAATTGATTGTTTTCGTAAGGTTGTTAGCTTTCATATTCCTAATCGACCTATTATGCGAATTCAAGCAACCAAACCATTAAAATCAATCACTGTCATCTCAAGCCATAAAGCTATTCGTTTATTGAAAAACGGATGTCAAGCTTTCTTAGCTCATGTCACAGATCTAAACAAAAATACGTCAGTTTTGAATAATATTTCTATTGTTAATGAATTCCCTAACGTATTCCCTGAAGAACTTCCTGGCCTACCCCCAGAGCGTGAAATTGAATTTTGTATCGACCTTGAACCCGGTACAAAACCCATTTCCAAATCCCCATATCGAATGGCTCCTATTGAACTTCAGGAGTTAAAGACTCAACTGCAGGAATTGTTAGACATTGGCTTTATTCGTCCTAGTACTTCTCCTTGGGGTGCTCCTGTTCTATTCGTGAAGAAGAAAGATGGGAGTATGCGACTTTGTATTGATTATCGGGAGTTAAATCATGTCACCATCAAAAATAGGTATCCATTGCCACGTATTGATGACCTGTTTGACCAGTTGCAAGGAGCCAAATTCTTTTCAAAGATTGATCTTCGTTCCGGATATCACCAATTGAAGATTAGAACCGATGACATTCCAAAGACGGCTTTCAGAACTCGGTACGGGCATTATGAATTCCTAGTCATGTCCTTTGGATTGACTAATGCTCCTGCTGCCTTCATGGATATGATGAACCGAGTATTCAAGGAATATTTGGATCACTTTGTGGTCGTCTTTATTGATGACATCCTTATTTATTCCAAAAGCCGTGAAGATCATGAGGAACACTTGAGGCTAATACTCCAAAAGCTTCGTGAATACAAGCTTTATGCCAAGTTGAAGAAATGCGAGTTCTGGCTTGAGGAAGTAGCATTCCTTGGGCACGTGGTATCAAGTCATGGAATATCTGTTGACCCAGCAAAGATTGAAGCTATTCAAAGCTGGGAGCAACCTAAATCAGTGACCGAAGTACGTAGCTTTCTCGGCTTAGCTGGTTATTATCGGAGATTCGTAGAAGGGTTTTCTCGAATCGCTACTCCACTAACTCAGCTGACTCGGAAAGATACAAAGTTCGGTTGGAGCGAAGAATGTGAGAAGAGTTTTCAAGAACTCAAGAGGAGACTCATTTCAGCACCTGTTCTGACAATACCATCTGGTTCGGAGGGATTTGTCATCTACAGTGATGCTTCAGGCAAAGGGTTAGGATGTGTTCTCATGCAACATGGGAAAGTCATAGCCTATGCCTCACGACAACTCAAAGAATATGAGAGAAATTATCCTACTCATGATCTAGAGTTAGCAACTGTTGTTTTTGCACTTAAAATTTGGAGGCATTACTTGTATGGGGAGAAAGTGGAGATCTTTACGGATCATAAAAGCCTCAAATATTTCTTCACTCAAAAGGAACTCAACATGCGACAACGACGTTGGCTTGAACTGTTGAAAGATTATGATCATACCATCCAATACCATCCTGGAAAAGCAAACGTGGTAGCTGACGCATTGAGTAGAAGATCACATGCAAGTACGAGTGCGATATTGTCAACGCAAGGGCCCATTTTGTATGACTTGCAAAAGATGGAGATAGAGATAAAGACTCCAAGGACCCACATTATGATGGCGAATATACGAGTAGAACCGACTTTAATTGATAAAATTAAAGCTGCTCAAGTTACAGATCCGGAGCTGATGCGTATGAGGAAGAAAGTACAAGAAGGTACGATACCGGAAGCAAGAATCGATGAAGAAGGAATACTTCGAGTCAACTCCAGACTTTGTGTTCCTAACGACCCTGATTTAAAGTATAAAATCATGATGGAGGCGCACAACACACCGTTTGCAATCCATCCTGGGAGTACCAAAATGTATCATGATCTTCGACATGCATTTTGGTGGGGCAATATGAAGAGAGAGATAGCGCTTTTTATCTCAAGGTGTCTAACGTGTCAACGAGTCAAGGCGGAGCATCAAATACCAAAAGGACCATTTCAACCACTTGAAATTCCAGAATGGAAGTGAGAGCACATTACCATGGATTTCGTTACTGGTCTTCCCAAAGTTTCTCAAGGCATAGATGCGATTTGGGTCATTGTTGATAGATTGACCAAGTCTGCTCATTTCTTACTGATACGAGAAACTTATACACTTGAACGTCTTGCTCGTATGTACATAAACGAGGTTGTAAGATTGCATGGTATTCCAGTATCCATAGTTTCTGATCGAGACCCAAGATTCACTTTGCGATTTTGGGTTAGTTTGCAAAAAGCTATGGGCACAGATTTACGATTTAGCTCGGCATATCATCCTCAAACGGACGGACAGTCAGAGAGGACTATTCAAACTCTTGAAGATCTATTAAGACTCTGTGTCTTTGATTTCAAGGGAAGTTGGGACAAGTTATTACCATTGGTGGAGTTTTCCTACAACAATAGTTATCAAGCAAGTATTGGCATGGCTCCGTTCGAGGCGTTGTATGGAAGAAAGTGTCGTTCTCCAGTATGTTGGGATGAGGTGGGTGAAGCAACGTTGTTGGGACCGGATTTGGTACGTATGACTACGGAAAAGATTCAAACGATCCGAAAACGTATAAAAACCTCAAAAGATCGACAAAAGAGTTATGCTGATCTTCATCGAAAGGACGTGGAATTCGATATAGGAGATCATGTGTTGTTACGTGTTGCTCCATGGAAAGGAGTTACAAGATTTGGAAAGAGAGGAAAGCTCAATCCTCGATTCATCGGCCCATTTTTAATCCTCGATCGAGTAGGAACTGTGGCCTATAGACTCGCTTTACCGCTAAGTATGTCTCGTGTTCATAACGTTTTTCACATATCCATGCTACGTAAATATGTGAAAGACCCGAACCACATTATTGAGTTAGAACCGGACGAAATAGCGGAAGATTTAACGTATGAAGAGGTTCCTGTTCAAATCTTGGATAAGAAGGAACATATTTTACGCACCAAGGTTATACCTCAAGTCAAAGTTTTGTGGAGTAACCACGATGTTGAGGAAATGACTTGGGAGTTAGAATCTGAAATGAAATCAAGGTATCCTTACCTCTTCGACATACCAGGTACGTACCCTAATTTCGAGGGCGAAATTTTATAAGATGGGGAGGTTGTAAGACCCCAGTTTTTATAAATAAAGATGAATTTTTATAATTATTATTTTTGAATATTATGGAAGAAATTTGATATAATGTTATAGTTGTGGGTAATATTTATAAATTTTGCAAAGTACGCAAGTTGTTATAAAATAGTCGTTTGGTCGGGGAATATTCTTTTTGTCGAGGAATATTCGTACGACGGCAAAATTATTGGTGGACCCCACAACAGAATTATTGTCGGACTGAGAAAACGACAAAAATATTTTATTAAAAATAACGGCGGAAGTTTTACCGTTGATACTGTTGAACTACTGGGTAGTAAAAGTACAGTAATACGCGTTGTTGCATAGTAACACACGGTATTGATTATTGATATTTATGTGAGAAGTCGCTCAGTTTGATTCAATTATTGTCGATTGATAATATGAATTATTATAGCGATGATGACGTTTTGTTTTATTCGTATTATTAACGTAATAAAACAGAAACATCTTTTTATATAAAACAGAATACTTTATTAAAGTTATTTTATAAATAGAATATATTATATTTTATTATGCATAGTGTTGCATAGTGCCTTGCATAGTGTTGCATAGTGTTTGCATAGTAAAAATCTTTTTATATAAATAGAATATATTATATTTTATTTAAAAGATTTTTCTTTAAATATGGACCGTCAGATTAAAGTAAATCAATCTGGACCGTTCATGGATTAGTTACTATGCATTCCATTTTTCTATAAATAGAAGCTCATTCCTTCATTATTTTCTTACGAATTCACTGAACTCTAGAGAGAGAAACTATAGAGAGATAGAAGAAAAGCTTTCTGCTACTTAACTTTTCTTTTCCCATATCCAGTTTCTGTTACGGTAAGGGATATTATTCTTTTGTATTCAAGAAGAGAACTTCTGTTATTCCATTTCTTTATTGTTCTGTTGGAATAACCTGTATACGCGGTCTACCCTATACTTGTTGACATTCTTCTATTATTCTGTTGGAACATCCTATCTGTGTGTTTTACACCGGACCTGGTTCCGTTTTTATTGTTATTCCGTTGGAACATCCTGTCTGTGTGTTTTACACCGGACCTGGTTCCGTCTTTATTGTTATTCCATTGGAACATCCTGTCTGTGTGTTTTACACCGGACCTGGTTCCGTCTTTATTATTATTCCGTTGGAACATCCTGTCTGTGTGTTTTACACCGGACCTGGTTCCGTCTTTATTATTCTGTTGGAACATCCTGTCGGTGTGAATTTCACCTGACCTGGTTCCATTATTATTATTCTGTTGGAATAACCTGTCTGTGCGGTCTATCGCATGCATGGTGATTTCTTTTGTTATTCCATTCTTTATTATACTCAGTTGGATAAAACTTTGATTTCTATACTCCATGAAATTAGTGGAATATCCTTGACATTTGCGCTTCATCCAGTATCCTTTCATGGAAATATTCTTCTGATCATTCTTGAATTTTACACCACAAAATAGTATCGTGTTGACAATTTGGACGTTAATAATTCCTGGATAAAATAATTCTTGAACTTGTTTTTATTGAATTCTTATATCATTGTCATCATCCTCTTATTTATATTTTTGAAAGTCATCTGTGGCCTGTAGAGCATGGATGGACTTGGTATGATTATGACCAGGGATTATTCGGTGTAATCATGACCGTAATGTTACAAATGATGTGGTAAAAGTCTCATTTGCCGTAGTGCATTGATGGACAGTTGTTGGCATGATCATGACCATTGTTGAATATACAAATATCCTTGGCCCGTAGTGCATGGAATTTGTGGTCGTGACCCTAATGAGTATCCTTGGCCGTAGTGCAGGGATGATGTGGATTATTTATTAAGCTGAGTCTCAGCGATAAAAGTGATTAAAAACTTTTTAAATCATAAAAGATAGTAGATTTTATTCTCTACTTGACTCTTTTAATGGATTGCTTGATCCACTGCTGTTACACTTGATGTTGTTATATTTTATCAGTTTAATACTGTTGAAGGCTAACGATAATTTATTCTGCATTATCTTAGTCATAATATTTCTTACTGGGCTAGTTGAGCTCACCCTTTCTTTCACTGTTCTCTTCAGGAAATGAGAACATAGCAAGGACGAGTCGGGGAACGGAGTAATGGTCCAGAGGATAGCATTAGTAGTCCTCACTATTCTGTGAAATAGTGTGACAATAATTGTATTGAGGACTCCTTTTGAGTTTGTATGATCTCTAGTAGACAATTATTGTATTCAAACTCACAGTTGTATTTTGTCGTATTATACACGACAGTGGTATTAGTAAGTTGTATTTGAATTCTGTACCATGTATCTGACAACTCAAGATGGGTGATGTATACCTAATTTTGGGGGCGTCACAAATTTAAGAAACCCTAGTTAATATTTAGAAATCCTAATTTTTAGAAACCCTTTTTTTAAAATTTAAAACCCTAATTACTAAATGAGGAACCCTAATCACTAAATGATAAAGCTTAATGCTAACTATTGGACTTTAAACTTTAATGTTCATGTATAATGTAATTAGATAACCTAATCTAATTAGCAAACCCTAATCTTTATTTTTAGAAACTAAAATTTTTATTTTGAACCCTAAATTAAAATCCTAGAAATAAAAAATTGTTTAATCTTAGGGTTAAACCCTAAGGGTCAAACCCTAAGGGTTCAGGACAAGATTACATTAATGCCATTAAAATCACAAGCCAATTGACTATAATGCCCTTTTTGAATTATTTAGTAGGAAACTTGTATAACTTGCCAAACCTTTAGTGGTTGAACAACCCTTGACTTGCCAATGTTTTAAAAATCCATACAAATAAGCTATTATTGACAGCAACATCAAATATTAATACATTGAATCTACATATTATATATAGAATTAAAAGAGAGAAATTCATTTCTTGTCTCTTTTGCTCACAATACTCATCCTTGACTCTCTGTGACACCATCAAATTCTGACCTCCACTTGGTCACCCGAATTCGGTTAGTCACTTTCTCAAAGTATTACCATAATAACTAAAATAATGCATACACAACGGAAAATCTACTTTAGAATAATATACAACGATTTATTATAATTATTCCCCTAAGTCTCGCAACCTACAGTACTTAATAGATTACATAATAATATCGAATAAAGACTTAATACATAATCCTACTTAAGTTTAAACATAGTCTTAATACAACAATATGATAATTTAAACATGAAAGGGACAAGCTAGTCGGTAGCCTTGCCCTTGTCTTTCCCCGATACACCTCCTTGTTCTGCCTTAACTGAAAGTTTTTAAATAGCAAGAATGAGCACAAATTTGCCCAGCAAGTAATATACAACAAAGAAAATAGTTTTATAAAACGAGTGTGAAATATCAAAGTATCATCTTTAAGATAGTTCAGAGTTTCAGAATAATATCATAAATAAGGAATATCAACAATTCTTGAAATAAGAACAATAATTCGATATAAATCAACAGAGATATATGAATTCAAATGATGTCAAGGTATCCTATTGGATAACAATTTATACTGAGCAGTCACTAAGGACTATTGAACATCTACTAGAATTACCAATATTAAACTGATAACCCAAAAGAACAAGTATTATAGAGGATCAGTCTACAATACTCCACGTTATGCATAACACCACAGTAATAATATATGCATGTGTTGGGGTTTCCAACAACATACTATCCCCTTACCATAAGGGTTGATCAACTCAATTTTCATATTTTCGTACCAATCAATTGGTTTGGACAGTTTTATAAACATGCATATAGTCTAGCCGAATCGAATGGCATAGATACTTTAAAAGTTTTCAAGAACAAAACTAAGTTCATAGTAGTTTAACATAGTAGATCATTAAATGAGATATGTTTACGATATTCGTTGAATAAATTAATATAAGGTTTAGAATACTTGCACAATGGAAAGTAAGGTTCGGACACTTGCTCAATATAGAGTAAAGTTAGAGAAACTTGCTCAATAATAATTGGAATAAGTTTAGGGAACTTGTCTCCAGCGTAGTTTACCAAAATATCGCTTATCAATACATTTTCGAATCCTAACATAAAGGGATACGCATATAGGATATTCATTAGTTACTCACATTTGATAAACAATCTTGATAAATATAGTCCAAGTGTACACACACGACTCAATCACAAAACCTTATATATATGTTATTACGTAGCTCGGATCTATCGTTAGACTTCATCATTTTACAATACTTTGTTAATTCAAGCTAAGGTAGGTGTTATCATGCAAGGCTATTTCTGTCAGTGTGTCATGCACAAAAATAAACATAATGAAGTTATACTGCTAAATACTTCAAAAATCACAGAAGTCCTTTTCCAAATTTACAGAATGGTGCGGCCGTGCCTGATTTGCACTAAGGAGACGCGTGGCCGCGCGACTCCCAGTTCAAATCGGGACTGAGAAATTATTTGCTTGGCCTAGTCTTGCACATCCTTATACACATAACACATATTATCATGTTAAGGGTCCTTTTGCATTTTCCTAATTTAATCTAGGTCCCGTTTTGCATAATATGGTCCTAAGTTTGGACATCTCACTAATTTAATCTAGGTCCCGTTTTGCATAATATGGTCCTAAGTTTGGACATCTCATAATTTAAGGCCATTTAAGGTTATAAAATCACAAAGTCCAACATGCTTGATTCTTTAAATGTATAAAATAGTCATATAACTCATATTAAGCATGCTTGTGAGTATTCATATCCCATACGTGTATTTAACATCGTTTTGATTTGAAATATGCTTCGTTTATGATTTCCTTGAATTACGATACCTAAGCATGATATATATATTTTTATGATACATATGTGCATCTAAGGGTATCATCTAACATGGTCATAATCATCAGATTCTAACTTTCAAAGTTTCACATCATCATTCACGTTCAAAGTTCTCATTTTCATTAGCAAAGCTTACTAATAAGCCTAACATGCTCATGCTTCAATATGAAATTCATATACTTAAGTTAATATGTCCGACATGCATTTCAAAACCATACTAACATTCTTGCAAGATCAGAATGTGCATTACGTCAAGTTCATGGTTTCTAGTTTTCCAAATCTTGAAGTTTTCTTGAAAACTTAACTTAAATCAAGCTAAAACAATGTATTATATTCAAAACAATATCTAACCACATGCTAGGGTTATTTATATGCTTAACCTAACTATCATAGCATGCTCGGAACAAATCTGGAGTAGCAACTCAGCATCTAAGAACAGCACCACGCGCGGCCGCGTGGTATTAGCCTATGAAAGTGGCGCGGTCGCGCCACTTCGGGCAGACTGAAAAAAATGGCTCTGCATAAGCAGAGCCTTGACATAATAGATGCTACACCTGCAACCAGACCAGCTACCATGTTCCAAAACATGAGTACCAACTCAAATAACATAATAACATGCTCTTCTACATCAATTAACAGAGAATTTAACAAATTCTAGAATTTGACAAACTTAAGAATTAAGAACATAGAAATAGAATGTTATACCTCTTGAAGCTCAATTGAGTTCCTTACAAATCTCAGATCCTCTCTTAACTGACAAGAAATTCTCCCTCTCAACTTGGACTTCACAAATAATTCTCAGCAACAAGAAATGAAGAAGTGTAGCTGCTATTTATAGAAGAATACAAATCTAGACGTTGCATTTTCCCATTGAATCAAACTCATGTGTTAAAGGATTGCATTGAGGTTAAGAAGGAGTTGTTAGATTGGTTGTTAGAACTCATCATGATCACCACTCCCCTCCCCCCTAGGATTATGAGCTAGAGAGTTGGAAGAAAAAGAAATAGGCTAGCCTTTTTGAAACTCACGTGATTGAGAAATGAGAGGTAAATGGGACAATCTTTTTTGGACAATCCAATATAACTAGCATTCTTGTATACTCCTACACATTCTCACTGTTATGTTATATTTTTAATACACATCTCAACCATGTATTATAACTTAATGTCACAATATGACCTAATATTTCAAGGTGGTAGATGTTATGGAACATACATATAATTCATGTACATTTTATCAAAATGATAGTTTACAATGTGTTCATCGTATATTAATTTAATACATACCCACATACATATTGTCACATAGATAATGTATTTATAACATATAGTTCCAATATATTTAATCATAATTCCCATACAATATAGTTTTATAAGACTTAATATATAGTCACACAATGTTGTAGGGTTTTCGATACAGAAACGCACAGCGGAAATTAAAATTTTAAGCAATTTTGAAACCCTAAACAGGATCCATGCGAAAATCAATTAACTTAGTGGTTAGAAATTATACCGATTGTGAAAATAAAATTGATGCGCTCGAATTTCCAACGCAATCCAAATGAATCGCGCCTCTACGGTATCCACACGAACGCCCCGCAAACCGTCGTACGATCTACAGTAAAAAGGAACTGCGGTACTAGCCACCAAGGATGAGGATTTCGGAACTATTTCTCTCTAGTCTCTCTCTAACAGCGGCTGGGGTTTTGGTTTTTGAATAATACCCTAAGTGGCTGCTATATATCATATATATAGTAATTAAAAGGTATTAATCAAAAACTAATTTCATAAAATCTGAATTTATATATATAATATATATATATATATATATCTTAATTAAGTCTTACTTAATTAATATACATATATACAAATTATCATTTTAATTTAAATTCGTGATTTAAATACTATTAATCATATTAATATATTTAAATCCTTAAAATTTAAATTAATTTCCTTTTAAATTATGTTCTATGTGTGGGACCCTATAGGTTATTATTACGCTGGCAATAATTTTAAAATCATATTATAAAATTATAAACAGTGAGCGGCATCTAGTAATGCATCACTGCTACCCAAGTAATAACAAGATCGATGATTCGAGGCAACCTTTTCGTGACCAGTGTTTCAATGTAATTTAATCTTTTTAACCTTAATATACTATATTAAACTCGAGTCATGGAATGTGTCATACTCTTCATAATTTAATCTGAGTTTTTCTTGATAAATGAGTAGACTATATGAAACAAATCACTATTTGAGCATGGCCATGCATTTCATAGTCCTACTCAATCAAGAGGCATATGGATATCACCCCTAATATATTATATGGTTAAATTCCATCTAGATCACTCATATTCATCACACGATTCATGATGTACCCAATAATCACCTTTATAGTCCACCCTATTAAAGGTGACATTTGATGATATCAAAGTACATAAATTTCCATGTAGAAATATAATGATTTCAGGTCAGAGGACCAATACATCATTTTCACTATGAGAATTGCTAATTACACTTCGCATAATGCTCCACATAGAATTCTCATTGTGGGTCTGTCCAGTACATCGTTCTCTAACATGTACCTATGCATTGACTTAATATCTCATATATTTATGACCAATGAGATTTGGTCATCAGTCAATCCACATACTAGTCTTAATGCATCATTGTTCTCCCATCATCAATGATACTCGACTAGGGACATTTAAGAACAATGATACTAATTATAATTCTATAATCTCATGTTCAAGTCACATACTTAAAACTATATAATTTGTATCAATATTCTAAGGATTTTTATTATGTTAACATTTATATAACGCAGTAAATAAAACCATAATAAAATCATTCATTTATTCAATCAAGTATAATATCAAAACGTTAAACAATTATATCAAATAATTGGCCTCTAGTGCATAAACTCTAACAGTCTCCCACTTGCACTAGAGCCAATCACTCATGTATCTAATACACATGGAACTAGTGTGACCGTCATGCTTCTGCTGCGATAAAGCCTTAGTCAGTGGATCTGCAACATTATCATCTGTTGGCACTCTTCCAATATGTACATCTCCTCTATCAATGATTTCACGGATGAGATGGTACCGCCTAACTATATGCTTGGATCGTTGGTGAGATCTTGGTTCCTTAGCATGTGCAATAGCTCCATTATTATCACAGTATAGAGCAACCAGATCAACAATGGTTGGAACAACACCAAGTTCAGTGATGAACTTTTTAATCTATACAGCCTCATTGGCTGCACTAGAAGCAACAATATACTCATCCTCTGTTGTAGAATTGGCTACGGTCTCTTGCTTCGAGCTCTTACAGCTAACAGCACCACCATTAAGGTAAAACACAAAACCTGACTGAGACTTATAGTCATCATTGTCAGTCTGGAAACTAACATTTATATAACACTTTACTGTCAGTTAGTCTTAAACTCCATATATACCAAGAATGAATTCTTAGTCCTTTTCAGGTACTTGAGGATATTCTTGACTGCTGTCCAGTGACCTTCATCTGGATTCGACTGGTATCTGCTCGTCATGCTCAAAGCATACGAGACATCCGGATGAGTACATATCATTGCATACATGATAGATCCAATTGTCGAAGCATAAGGGATCTTTCTCATACGCTCCTCATCATCTTGTGATTTAAGACATTGGGCCTTAGAGATCTTTACACCTTGAGTCACAGGTAAGTTTCTTATTTTTGCCTCTTGCATGCTGAATCGTTTCAACACTTTATAAATATATGTACTTTGACTTAGGCCGATCATTTTTATCGATATATCTCTATAGATCCTGATACCGAAAATATAGGCAGCATCGCCCAAATCTTTCATGGAGAAACATTTTCCTAACCATATTTTTACAGCCTGTAAGGAAGGAATGTCATTCCCAATAATTAATATGTCATCAACATATAATACTAGGAATATAATGTGACTCCCACTAACCTTCTTATATACACAAGGTTCATCTTCATTTTTTATAAAGCCAAACTATTTGACTGCTTCATCAAATCGAAGATTCCAACTCCGAGACGCTTGCTTTAATCCATAAATGGATCGCTGCAGTTTACATACCTTTCCAGCATCCTTTGGAGTGACAAAAACCTCAGGTTGTGTCATGTACACATCCTCAAGGAGATTTCTGTTAAGGAAAGCAGTTTTGACATCCATCTGCCAGATTTCGTTATCATAAAAAGCTGCAATAGCAAGTAAGATCCTGATGGATTTAATCATTGCCATTGGAAAGAAGGTTTCATCATAGTCAACACCTTGAATTTGTTTGAAACCTTTTGCTACCAGTCGACCTTTGTAGGTTTGTACATTACCATCCATGTCGGTTTTCTTCTTGAAAACCCACTTGCACCCGATTGGTTTTACCCCTTTTGGGTGGATCAACCAGAGTCCATACTTGGTTAGTATACATAGAGTCCATTTCAGATTTCATGGCTTCAAGCTATTTCTCAGAATCTGGTCCACTCATAGCTTCTTGGTAGGAAGCAGGCTCATCTTGATCTATGAGCATCACATCACCGTTTTGAGTCACAAGATATCCATAATATCTCTCGGGCTCTTGGCGTGTCCTACCAGATCTACGAATGCCTTTTATAATTTGAGCAGGTTCACTTTCCATAATATCTTGTGGTTCCTGCTCACGTTCCAACTCAAGTTCAATGATATTTTGTGGTTCTCGATTTTCTTCGAGTTCTACTTTTCGCCCACTGTTTCCTTTAAAGACAAATTCTCTTTCTAGAAAAAATACCAGTTCGAGCAACAAACACTTTGTTCTCAGAAGGTTTGTAGAAATAATACCCTTTTGTTTCCTTTGGGTATCCTATAAAATTACATTTGTCAGATTTGGGTCCGAGCTTGTCATAATCCAGACGTTTAACAAACGTCTCGCAACCCCAAATCTTCATGAACGACATACAAAGACGTTTCCCAGTCCAAATCTCATATGGTGTCTTCTGAACCATCTTTGTAGGAACACGGTTAAGTGTGAATGCAGCTGTCTCTAGGGCATGACCCCGAAAGCTTATTGGAATATCTGCATGACTCATCATTGATCGTACCATGTCCAACAAGGTTCGATTCCTCCTCTCAGATACACCATTCCATTGTGGTGTTCCATGTGGAGTGAGTTGTGATATAATACCACACTCCTTCAGAAGGTCATCAAAGTCTTAGCTTAAGTATTCACCTCCTCGATCGGATCGAAGGGCTTTTATGCTTTTGCCAAATTGGTTTTGAACTTCATTCTTGAATTCCTTGAACTATTCAAAGGATTCGGATTTATGTCTCATAAGATACACATATCCATATCTACTAAAGTCGTCAGTAAATGTAATGAAGTAATAAAACCTACCTCTTGCTAACGAACTCATGGGTCCACATACATCACTATGTATAAGTCCCAATACATTGCTAGCCCGTTCACTGTGTCCAGTGAAAGGGGCTTTAGTCATCTTGCCTAATAAACAAGACTCGCATTTCTCATATGATTCAAAATCAAATGAATCCAAGAACCCATCTTTATAGAGTTTGGACATGCGTTTCTCATTTATATGGCCTAAACGACAGTGCCAGAGATATGTCAGATTTGAATCATTTGATTTAAATTGTTTTGTATTTATGTTATAGATAGGCATTTCTAAATCAAGAATATAAAGACCATTAAATAATTGTGCAACACCATAGCAAATATCATTTAAGTAAAACAAACAACGATTGTTCTTTATTATAAATGAAAAACCTTTCTTGTCCAAACAAGAAACAGAAATAATATTTTTTCTTATAGCAGGCACAAAATAACAATCTTCTAATTCTAAACTAGCCCAGTGGGCAAAGATAAATGATAAGTTCTTACGGCCAATTCAAAAACTTTTTCTCCATTCCCAACTCGTAGGTCAACCTCTCCTTTTGTCAAAGTCCTACTCCTTCGGAGTTCCTGCACATTAACACAAATGTGAGAACCACATCCAGTATCCAATACCCATGATGTAGAAGTAGATAAGTTGACTTCTATAATATATATACCTGAATCAGAAGTCGCACATCCTTTCTGTTTCTTCACATCTTCCAAATAAACAAGACAATTCTTTTTTCCAGTGTCCAAGTTTTCCACAGAAGTGACACTCACCTTCTTTAGCCACCCCACCTTTTGGTTTTAAAGCCTATTTGGTTTTGGAATTGGGTTCGGCAAAAGATTTAGATCCTATCTTCTTCTTGCCTTTCCAATTTCCCTTAGCATTCCCCTTTTGCACCATCATTATGGGAGCGGGTCCTGCCTTTTTCATGTTGTTCTCGCCAGTTCTTAACATGCTCAATAACTCAGTAAGGGGTTTCTCAATTTCATTCATAAGATAGTTCATAACAAATTGAGAGTAGCCATTGTTCAAAGATTGCAAAATAAGATCAGTTTGGGCTTCCGGAGTGATTGGAAAACCCAACCTATCAAGGTACTCAATATACCCAATCATTTTCAGCACATGTGGACCAACTAGATCACGTTCACCCATCTTGTAGTGATATAACGCCTTGTTTGTATCATACCTCTTTTGTCGAGCATGCCCTTCGAACAATTTCTTGAGATGCTCGATCATCTCATAAGCATACATCAACTCATGTTGCTTCTGAAGCTCAGTGTTCATGGTTGCTAGCATGACACAACTCACGTCCAGAGCATCATCTTGATGCTTCTTATAAGAATTATGCTCCGCACGTGGTGCAGTGACAACTGGTGCTGCAGGAATGGGCCCATCAAGGACATATAGCTTGCACTCTTGTTTGAGGACAATCCTCAAGTTCCTATGCCAGTCAAGAAATTAATTCCACTCAGCTTGTCCTTCTCAAGGACTAATCGTAGTGAAAGACTACTTGTGTTGTTGTTGTTTGCCATTGATATCTACAATTTATAAGTGAAAAAATAATAAGTCAAATTGCAGAGTTGATATTATGTAATTGATAATAGTACATTCAAAATATACATCCCACTATTTTATTCAAATTAATAGCCCTCGCCATTAATTCGGAAAGCATTTTCTATTAAATCTTTCTAGTGAGCCAAGATCCATATTTCATTATGCCTTAAGTTAGCTTTAGCAATTCTCTCAAAACATAATTATTTAGGTTGACAACCCCTTGTCAATTATATCATATATAACTCCTGGATAGTTTGGTAAACAACATTTGTTTCTAGTCCATCGAATGGTACCTACCAAAATCCATGCCTCTAAGTCCACAATCCTATATAGACAACTTAGTTAAGTCGGGCCCAATGATTTTAACAGTTTGGATATCACAATTATCCTATCGCATCTTACCTAGATAAATAGGGTACTTTGATTTGGCAAACCTACACCTATTAATCAAGGTCTTGATGAGTGTTATTCATTGGAAGGCATCTGATTTAGACTTAATAACTTAATGAGGGATTTTATTAATTAATTTAGATCTCACCAATTTTAATCTTATTAAGCATGCACATTATTTATCACATCATATCGCATACAAGCATAAATAAAGTGCAAAATTAAATGTGTCACAGTTATGGCCCAATCCACTGTCATTCTTTTCAAGCTAATGAAAGATTGAAGGTCAATCTAAGGTGGTAAAAGATCTCAAAATAGTAGTTTCCTTGGATCTTCATCATGCATGTGCCTCCTATCCATCATCATCTTTCCATCGTGTTATCTATCTTGTCATCTTCATCGATTACAGATTATTACATGACATAAAGAAACCTCAAGTTACATTCGAGGGGATTTAGTTGAGAAGAGAATATTACATTAGAATTTATAGAAAGGCACGACATGCAAGTCGTATTTCAAAACCAAAAACCAATAACATATGGGTCAAAAGGCCATAACTGTGCACCATGCATATCACAATAAGCACATAACAGTTTATATATAATTAAAGAAAAATTATATATAACAAATTGGGGTCACGACCATCGTGTGCTACGACGGGGGGGGGGGGGGGTCCAAGGGGGGGATTCCCCCTTGGCGGTGATCCAATTAACCGATCAGTCGGCGGGTGATCAGCCGGCGGTGGTCCATATGAATCTCTGAAACAGTTTCATCATCATATAACATATATATATATATATATATATATATATATATATATATATCGAAAACAATATAATCAATTTCAGATCGGTAAAATTATAACATCATATATCATATATATCGAAAGCAATAAAACACGTAATCTGAATTAATCGTTTCACAAGTAGCTCTGATAATACTGTAGGGTTTTCGATACATAAACGCACTGCAGAAATTAAAATTTTAAGCAATTTCGAAACCCTAAACAAGATCCATGTGAAACTCAATTAACTCACTAGTTAGAAATTATATCGATTGTGAAAATAAAATTGATGCGCTCAAATCTTGAACGCAATCCAAATGAATTGCGCCTCTACAGTATCCACACGAACGCCCCGCGAGCCGTCGTACGACCTGCAGTAAAAAGGAACTGCGATACTAGCCACCAAGGATGAGGATTTCAGAACTATTTCTCTCTAGTCTCTCTCTAAGAGCGGCTAGGGTTTTGGTTTTTGAATAATACCCTAAGTGGCTGCTATATATCATATATATTGTAGTTAAAAGGTATTAATCAAAAACTAATTTCATAAAATCCGAATTTATATATATATATATATATATATATATATATATATATCTTAATTAAGTCTTACTTAATTAATATACATATATACGAATTATCCTTTTAATTTAAATTCGTGATTTAAATACTATTAATCATATTAATATATTTAAATCCTTAAAATTTAAATTAATTCCCTTTTAAATTATGTTCTATGTGTGTGACCCTATAGGTTATTATTACGTTGGCAATAATTTTAAAATCATATTATAAAATTATAAATAGTGAGTGGCATCTAGTAATGCATCACTGCTACCCAAGTAATAACAAGATCCATGATTCGATGCAACCTTTTCGTGACCAATGTTTCAATGTAATTTAATCCTTTTAACCTTAATATACTATATTAAACTCGAGTCATGGAATGTGTCATACTCTTCATAATTTAATCTGAGTTTTTCTTGATCAATGAGTAGACTATATGAAACAAATCACTATTTGAGCATGGCCATGCATTTCATAGTCCTACTCAATCAAGAGGCCTATGGATATCACCCCTAATATATAGGATGGGTAAATTCCATCTAGATCACTCATATTCCTCACACGATTCATGATGTACCCAATAATCACATTTATAGTCCACCCTATTAATGGTGACATTTGATGATATCAAAGCACATAAATTCCCGTGAAGAAATATAGTGATTTCAGGTCGGAGGACCATTACATCATTGTCACTATAAGAATTGCTACTGACACTTCGCATAATGTTCCACATAGAATTCTCATGGTGGGTCTGTCCAGTACATCGTTCTCTAACATGTACATATGCATTGACTTAATATCTCATATATTTATGACCAATGAAATTTGGTCATCAGTCAATCCATATACTAGTCTTAATGCATCATTGTTGTCCCATCAACAATGATACTCGACTAGGGACATTTAAAAACAATGTTACTAATTGTAATTATATAATCTCATGTTCAAGTCACATACTTAAAACTATATAATTTGTATCAATATTCTAAGGATTTTTATTATCTTTACATTTATATAACGCAGTAAATAAAACCATAATAAAATCATTCATTTATTCAGTCAAATATAATATCAAAATATTAAGCTATTATATCAAATAATTGGTCTCTAGGACATAAACTCTAACAAATGTCACACTACACTATATAATATAGTTGTAAATGCATATAACCGCTAATATAATATTATTTAGCAATTAATAGTAATCACACATTATTAGTTAATTACTAAAAATTCAATATTCTATCACAGCCATCATCAATTAATTAATATAATCATTAATCGATCCTTATTACTAAATAATTAATATATCACACATCAATTATCAACTAATAGTATATTACCACAATAATTAACAATTAATATACTTAATTGATTACTTTATAATCCCTTCGTTAATTAGTATTACTGTTAATATTTTCCATCACCATGACCCACAAGGCTTCAATGAGTTTATCACAAAACTCCACATATCCCAATTATTCCGTTATTTAATATAATTGAGTTATCTCATTTCATAACACGAAATCGTTCATATTCAAAGAAATATTTATTTCCATTATTATATTTATTTAATAATACGTGGAAATTCTCGGGTATTACATCCTCCCCCCTATAAAAATTCTGTCCCGGAATTGCTACAAGATTACACAAACAGATGGGGATAATCCCACATCATCCTATCTTCTAACTCCTACGTTGCCTCCACGACATCGTGGTTACGCCAAAGCACTTTTACAGAAGAAATAACTTTATTTCTCAAGGTTTGCTCTTTCCTAACAAGAATTTGGACAGGAATTTCTTCGTACGCTAAGTTCTTCTCCTCTTGAATGGGTTCATAAGAAATCATGTGCTTGTAGTCAGGCTTGTACGGACGCAACACGGATATGTAAAACACGTTATGGATGTGCTCCATCTCAGGTGGTAGTGAAACTTTATATGCTACTTCGCCCACTTGCTTGAGTATCTCGAACGGTCCTATGAATCTTGGACTCAGTTTCCCTTTCTTTCCGAAACGGATCTTTCCTTTCCATGGAGATACCTTCAGGAATACAAAACTCCTGATTTAAAAATCTCGGTCTTGTCGATGCAAATCTGCATACTTTTTCTGGCGATCTTGAGCTGCAACAAGTCTAGCCCTTATTATCGTCACCACATCCGCGGTTTGTTGTACTAACTATGGTCCGAGTATTCGTCATTCTCCGACTTCATCCCAATATAATGGCGTTATGCACTTTCTTCCGTAAATAGCTTCGTAGGGTGGAGTGCCGATACTCGCATGGTAACTATTATTATACGCAAATTTGACTAAGGGTAGGTGGTCGTTCCAATTTCCCTTGAAGTCTATTATGCAAGCTCTAAGCATATCCTCTAGTGTTTGTATTATTCGCTCACTCTGTTCGTTTGTCTGAGGATGATAAGCAATACTTAACCTTAACTGTGTTCTCATCCTCTCTTGCAAGCTTTTCCAAAATTTTGATGTGAAATGCGGGTCTCAGTTAGAAACAATCGATATGGCACTCCTTGTCGTGAAACAATCTCTTTTATGTATAGGCTTGCTAATTGATTCAAACTGTAGCGGATCTTGATCGGTAGAAAATGTGTGGTCTTTGTAAGTCGATCCACAATAACCCAAATGACATCCAATCCTTTCTGCGTGACCGGAAGTCCTACCACGAAATCCATCATAATATGCTCCCATTTGGTATTTCCAATGGTTGTAGCAACCCACACGGTCGCTGATGCTCTGTTTTTACGTGTTGACAAGTCAAACATCTATTAACGCACTCTGCGACTTCCCATTTCAAATTGGGCCACCAAAAATGTTGCCTCAAGTCTTGATACATCTTAGTACCTCCCGGATGAACGGAATACGTCGTATTGTGTGCTTCGTGCAAAATTTCCTCTCTCAATTCAGTTATTGTCGGTACCCACACTCTCCCTTCGAATCTTAATATACCGTCTTTATCTATTCGAAATTTTTCTTCCTCATTTTCCGTAATTCTTTTCCTGATTTTCTCGCATTCTTCATCTTTCTCCTGTGTTTCCTTTACTCTATCCAACAATTTCGGACAAGCTTCCATTATAAATAATTTCTACTCAGACCCCTCGGGTCCATTCACTTCTATATCCAACTTCTCTATATCTCTTATTAACTCCTCCTGAGTTGTCAGTTGAAATAGTTTCTCCTTTCCTTTCCTGCTCAGAGCGTTGGCAACTACGTTTGCCTTTCCCAGGTGATAAAGAATCTCACAGTCATAAACTTTGATTAGTTCTAACCACCTCATCTGACGCATATTCAACTCCTTATGTGTGAAGATACATTTTAGAATTTTGTGGTCCGTGTATATCTCACATTTCTCTCCGTACAAATAATGTCTCAAGATCTTTAATGCAAAAACTACTGCCGCTAACTCCAAGTCATGGGTAGGGTATCGTTTTTCATAATCCTTAATTGTTGTGACGCATATGCAATGACCTTGCTATGCTGCATTAGCACACAGCCCAGTCCTCTATGTGATGCATCACTATACACTACAAATCCTCTCATATTATCTGGTAAGGATAATACAGGTGCCTGGCTTAACCTCCTCTTTAACTCCTGAAAACTCTCCTCGCATTTATCAGTCCATACGAATTTCACCATCTTCCTCGTCAGCTTAGTCAACGGGGTTGCTATCTTAGAAAAATCTTGGATGAATCTTCGATAGTACCTTGTTAACCCTAGGAAACTCCTCACTTCCGTCAGTGTTCTCGGTTGTTCCCAACTACTTACCGCTTCAACCTTTTCGGGGTCTACTGAGATTCCATTCTCATCCACCACGTGGCCTAAGAATTGAACCTTCTTCATCCAAAATTCGCATTTTGAAAACTTCGTATACATCTCCTCCCTTTGCAGTGCCTCCAAAACAATCTTCAGATGTTCGGCGTGTTCTTCCTCTGTTTTTGAGTAGATCAAAATGGCATCGATGAAAACTACTACAAATTTATCCAAGTATGGCTTGAAAACTCGATTCATCAAGTCCATAAATGCTACTGGAGCATTAGTTAAACCGAATGACATTACCAAAAACTCGTAATGTCCATAACGGGTTCAAAACGCAGTCTTTGGTATGTCCTCATCCCGCACTTTCAGTTGATGATATCATATCCGTAAGTCAATTTTTGAGAAACATTTTTCTCCTTTCAGTTGATCAAATAAGTCGTCTATCCTCGGTAATGGATATCGATTCTTGATCGTTACTCTGTTCAATTCTCGATAATCGATACAAAGCCTCATCGATCCATCCTTTTTCTTCATGAATAACACGGGTGCTCCCCAAGGAGACACACTCGGTCGAATGTAACCCTTATCTAATAGCTCTTGAAGTTGCATCATTAATTCCTTCATTTCTACTGGCGCCATAAGATATGGAGCCTTCGAAATCGGTGTCGTTCCCAGTGCTAAGTCTATTACGAATTCGATTTCTCTGTCTGGCGGAAGACCAGGCAGATCGTCCGGAAACACGTCTTGAGATTCATTCACTACGGGTATATCTTTAATCTCTACTCCCTTTTTTCGAGTATCTACGATGTAAGCTAAATAACCTACACATCTTTTCCTTAGCAACTTTTTGGCCTACATCATCGTAACGCAATACGATTGCTTAAGCGATGAACTACCATGAAACACTACTTTAGACTTACTCAGAGTCTAAAGATTCACACACTTATTCTGACAGTCAATTATTGCTGCATGGTTATATAACAAATCCATTCCCAGTATTACGTCAAATTCTCCCAGTCTAATAGGAATAAAGTCTACGCTCAGTTCATGTTCTCTAACATTTGCGCGACAATTTCGATAAACGTATTCTACAGGGATTATTTCCTTATTCGCAACCTCAATGTTCATGGAATCTTCTAAACGTTCTTGAGGTGTAGTAAATTTACTAGCAAATTCTTCAGATACAAAAGAACAGGTGGCACCCGAATCAAATAATACATAAGCATTTATATTATTGATTGGGATTATACCTGACACCACGTCCTTCGCAGCCACTGCGCCCTGGACAGTCATGCTAAAGGTTCGAGCGATCGATCGGTTGGGTTGTGGAGGTCCACCAATCGTTAACTTGCTCCCTCTTCCTTGGCCTCCGCCAGCTCCACTTCTTCCTTTCTTCGGGCAATCCTTTATCTGGTGCTTTGTTGATCCGTGTGGGCAAGGAAATCATGCCTTGCTTGTTTAGGGTTTTGTATTGGCTGAGGAGGAGAGAAATCCACGAAGAATACAAAATTGATTGATTGATTATAGAGGGGAGAACGACAGGTGGGCGATTACTCCAACGACGCGTGGCAGAACCCCTAGAATCCGGAAACCGTGTTAGGGTTATTGGGATTCCAACAGCCTTTTTCACTTCTTCAAGTTGAGAGAGTGTTAAAATCTTTTTAGTGCTTTTAGGTGGAATATCCAAGCCTTAAGCTACCCAAAAGAGTCCCCTTCCTTCCTAGAATGGAAGGGGTATTTATAGAGTTTCCTGGAATTTAAGTAATCACATGCTAGGCACATGTTTTTAAGGAAATTCCAGAAAATACCCTTTAGTCATTAGAATAATGCCCATATTGTCCTGTCATTCTAGCCACCAATCCAATCCCTCAATCAACTCCCAAAATGAGCCGCCTCCACGAGTCTTCTACCTCGGGACACGTGGAGGCTTCTCCCGGGTCTAGCACATTTATTTTTGACTTTTTCATCTTCATTCCATTAGGTTATGCGAACCCTAAATTGCACATTTAATGAGGTCGTAGAACCCTAATTGTGCATTTAATTTAATTAGGTCATGTGAACCCTAATTTTGCACATGGGCTCACATTTGCCTCCTGCGCGAGAGTCGCATTTCCAAATAGACGATCGTGCAAGAATACTCACAATCGCTAGCAGCCACGAAAACACGTGTATTCCTCACAATTGCAACCACATTAGCAAGTCTCACCATCAAGGACATCCTTGCGGTATCCAACACCAGGTAATTGTAGACCATTAGGGGTGCAACTTTTATTGGAGTCTTCGTTAGCCAATTTCTCATAATTGTTTCATCTATATATTTTTTCAGGTAATTGTAGACTTTCTTCTATTTTTCGAGCCCCATCTGTGATGCCCCCAAAATTAGGTATACATCACACATCTTGGGTCGTCAGATACATGGTACAAAATTCAAATACAACTTACTAATACAACTATCATGTACGATATGACAAAACATAACTGTGAGTTTGAATACAATAATTGTCTACTAGAGATTATACAAACTCAAAAGGAGTCCTCATTACAATTATTAACACACTATTTCACAGAATAGTGAGGACTACTAATGCTATCCTCTGGACCGTCATTCCGTTCCCTGATATGTTCTCATTTCCTGAAGAGAACACTGAAAGAAAGGGTGAGCTCAACTAGCCCAGTAAGAAATATTATGACTAAGATAATGCAGAATAAATTATCGTTATCCTTAAACAGTGTTAAATTGATAAAATATAATAACATTAAGTTTAACTGCAGCGGAACAAGCAATCCATTAAAAGAGTCAAGTAGAGAATAAAATCTACTATCTTTTATGATTTAAAAGGTTTTTCGTAACTTTTATCGCTGGGACTCAGCTTAATAAATAATTCACATCATCGAATCACCCCTGCACTACGGCCAAGGATATTCTTTAGTATCACGACCATAAATTATCCATACACTACAGCCAAGGACATTCGTGTATTCATTAATGGTCATGATCATGCCAACAACTGTCCATCAATGCACAACGGGCCAATGATAACTTTTACCACATCATTTGTAACATTACGGTAATGATTACATCGAATAATCCCTGGTCATAATCATACCAAGTCCATCTATACACTACAGGCCATAGATGACTTTAAACATAATATAAACATGAGGATGATGACAATGATATAAGAATTCAATAAAACAAGTTCAAGAATTAATTTATATAGGAACTAATAATGTCCAAATTGTCAACATGATACTGCTTTGTAGAATAAAATTCAAGAATGATCAGAAGAATATTTCCATGAAAAGATACTGGATGAAGAGCAAATATCAAGGATATTCTACTAATTTCATGGAGTATAGAAGTCAAAACTTTAACCAACTGAGTATAATAAAGAATGGAATAACAACAGAAATCACCATGGATGCGGTACTTCGCATAGACAGGTTATTCCAATAGAATAATAATAACGAAACCAGGTCAGGCAAAATTTGCACTGACAGGATGTTCCAACAGAATAATAAAGACGGAACCAGGTCCGGTTTAAAACACACAGACAGGATGTTCCAACAGAATAATAATAAAGACGGAACCAGGTCCGGTGTAAAACACACAGACAGGATGTTCCAACAGAATAATAATAAAGACGAAACCAGGTCCGGTGTAAAACACACAGACAAGATGTTCTAATAGAATAATAGAAGAATGTCACCAAGTATAGGGTAAACCGCGTATACTGGTTATTCCAACAGAATAATAAGCAATAGAATAACAACAGTTCTCTTCATGAATAAGAAAGATTAACACCCCTTACATTAGTAGGAGATTGAATACTGCAGTAGTGTAGTAACATAATACTCTACTTCTTTCTCTCTTATTCTCTCTATACTTTCTCTCTCTATAGCTTGAATGAATTCGTGAAAAATAATGAAGCACTAGGCCTATATTTATAGAAGATTTCTAGCTTAGCACTTGAAATATGAAAAGGCAAGTGGCTTGACAACTGGTGATGTGAAAAGAAAAGTGGTTAGACACCTGTAATGTGAAACACCAAGTGGTTTGACGCCTATAATGTGAAATGACAATTAGTTTGACGCCTGTAATATGAAATGACAAGTGGTTTGACGTCTGATAAAGGTAATTACTATTAACGAAGGTAATTACTATTGACGAAGGTAATTACTATTGACAAAGGTAATTACTATTGACGAAGAGACTCTTAGATGATAACATATGGGCCCCCCAATAAAATAACCAACCTTACCACAAACGTCTCATAATAGACTCTTTATATACATCAAGGATTGAATAAATATTACCACAAATTATTTTATTTTTAATCAACACATATTTAATCTTTCAACAATTATTAATCATTTATAACTTGTCGTCTCAATTATTGATTTAATAATATAACATATTTTACAGATGATATTGTGACAATAATTGAATCAATAATATAAGAGATATGATGCAGCAATTACTGTAGCAATAATTGAGTATAGCTGAGTGACTTCTCACGTAAGCATTAATAATCAATACCGTGTGCTACTATGCAACCACGCGTATTACTGTACTTTTACTACCGGGTAGTTGAACAGTTTTAACGGTAACACCTCCACCGTTATTTTCATAAAGTATTTTTGTCGTTTTCTCAATCCGACAATAATTTTGTTGTGGGGTCCACCAATGATTGTGCCGCCATACGAATATTCCCTGACAAAAAGAATATTCCCCGACTAAACAAATATTTTATAACAACTTGCTTACTTTGCAAAATTTATAAATATTACCCACAACTATAACATTATATCAAATTTACTCCATAATATTCAAAAATAATATTTATAGAAAATTCATCTTTATTTATAAAAGTTGGGGTCTTACAACCTCCCCTTCTTATGAAATTTCGCCCTCAAAATTAGGGTACGTACCTGGTATGTCGAAGAGGTAAGGATACCTTGATTTCATTTTAGATTCTAACTCCCAAGTCATTTCCTCAACATCGTGGTTTCTCCACAAAACTTTGACTTGAGGTATAACCTTGGAGCGTAGAATATGTTCATTCTTATCCAAAATTTGAATAGGAACCTCTTCATACGTCAAATCTTCCGCTATTTCATCCGGTTCTAACTCAATAATATGGTTCGGGTCTTTCATATATTTACGTAACATGGATATTTGAAAAACGTTATGAACACGAGACATACTTGGCGGTAAAGCGAGTCTATAAGCCACAGTTCCTACTCGATCGAGGATTAAAAATGAGCCGATGAATCAAGGATTGAGTTTTCTTCTCTTTCCAAATCTCATAACTCCTTTCCATGGAGCAACACGCAACAACACATGATCTCCTATATCTTATTCCACGTCCTTTCGATGAAGATCAGCATAACTCTTTTGTCGATCTTGTGAGGTTTTTATACGTTGTCAGATCGTTTGAATCTTTTCCGTAGTCATACGTACCAACTCCGGTCCCAACAACGTTGCTTCACCCACATCATCCCAGCATACTGGAGAATGACACTTCTTCCATACAATGCTTCGAATGGAGCCATGCCAATACTTGCTTGATAATTGTTGTTGTAGGAAAACTCCACCAATGGTAAGAACTTGTCCCAACTCCCCTTGAAATCAAGGACACAGAGTCTTAATAGATCTTCAAGAGTTTGAATAGTCCTCTCTGACTGTCCATCCATCTGAGGATGATATGCTGAGCTAAATCGTAAGTCTGTGCCCATAGCTTTTTGTAAACTAACCCAAAATCGTGAAGTGAATCTTGGGTCTCGATCAGAAACTATGGATACCGGCATACCATGCAGTCTTACAATCTCGTTTATGTATATACGAGCAAGACGTTCAAGTGTATAAGTTTCTTGTATCGGTAAGAAATGAGCAGGCTTGGTCAATCTATCAACAATGACCCAAATTGCATCTATGCCTTGAGAAACCTTAGGAAGACTGGTAACGAAATCCATGGTAATGTGCTCCCACTTCCATTCTGGAATTTCAAGTGGTTGCAATGGACCTTTTGGTACTTGATGCTCCACTTTAACTCGTTGACAAGTTAAACACCTTGAGATAAACAACGTTATCTCTCTCTTTATATTGCTCCACCAAAATGTATGACGAATATCATGATACATTTTGGTACTCCCAGGATGGATTGTAAATGGTGTGTTGTGCGCCTCCATAATGATTTTATACTTTAAATCAGGGTCGTTAGGAACATAAGATCTGGAGTTGACTCGAAGTATTCCTTCTTCATCGATTCTTGCTTCCGGCATAGCACCTTCTTGCACTTTCTTCCTCATACGCATTAGCTCTAGGTTTGTAACTTGAGCAGCTTTAACTTTATCGATTAAAGTCGGTTTTACTCGTATATTTGTCATCATCACATGGGTCCCTGGAGTCTTTAACTCTATCTCCATCCTTTGCAAGTCACATAAAATGGGCCTTTGCGTTGACAATATCGCACTCGTACTTGCATATGATCTTCAACTCAATGCGTCAGCTACCACATTCGCTTTTCCAGGATGGTATTTGATGGTATGATCATAATCTTTCAACAGTTCAAGCCAACATCATTGTCGCATGTTGAGTTTCTTTTGAGTAAAGAAATATTTGAGGCTTTTATGATCCGTAAAGATCTCCACCTTCTCCCCATACAAGTAATGCCTCCAAATTTTAAGTGCAAAGACAATAGCTGCCAACTCTAGATCTTGAGTAGGATAATTCCTCTAATATTCTTTGAGTTGTCTTGAGGCATAGGCTATGACTTTCCCATGTTGCATGAGAACACATCCACACCCTTTTCCCGAAGCATCACTGTAGATGACAAATCCCTCCGAGCCAGATGGTATTGTCAGAACAGGTGCTGAAATGAGTCTCCTCTTGAGTTCTTGAAAACTCTTCTCACATTATTCGCTCTAACCGAACTTTGTATCTTTTCGAGTCAGATAAGTTAATGGAGTAGCAATTTGAGAAAATTCTTCCACGTATCTCTAATAATAACCAGCTAAGCCGAGAAAGCTACGTACTTTGGTCACTGATTTAGGTTGCTCCCAGCTTTGAATTGCTTCAATCTTTGCTGGGTCAACAGATATTCCATGACTTGATACTACGTGCCCAAGGAATGCTACTTCCTCTAGCCAGAATTTGCATTTCTTTAACTTGGCATAAAGCTTGTATTCAAGAAGCTTTTGGAGTGTCAGCCTCAAGTGTTGCTCATGATCTTCACGGCTTTTGGAATAAATAAGGATGTCATCAATAAAGACAACCACAAAGTGATCCAAATATTCCATGAATACTTGGTTCATCATATCCATGAAGACAGCAGGAGCATTAGTCAATCTAAAGGACATGACTAGGAATTCATAATGCCCGTACCGAGTTCTGAAAGCCGTCTTTGGAATGTCATCGGTTCTAATCTTGAATTGGTGATTGTGATAGCCCCGAATCCGGGCCCCAAATTGCCACGGATTCGGTACACTAATCATTCTATAACTGTTTACGGAAGATATAAACATAAATTGTTTATACATTAAACTTACACATAATCCCCAAGGTCGAGTAACCTTAACTTAATACACATTTCATAACTTTCTAAATTATAATACATTTATCAAAATACGCTATTACAAACTAGCCGCACTTTATATCCCAAGCTGAACTTGGCATTATCTTTTCCTGTATTCGAACATGTTCGCCTTATCTGCCATGTTTTATCATGATATAGCAAGGGTGAGCATGAAAGTTGCCCAGCAAGTTTATATACAACAATATAACGATATATCATGATTGAAGAGTATGAATAATGAGCTTGCTATAATTGAGAACTAGCACGAACAAATTTTTGACTAAACAAGTTTTAAACATAAACAAACATTTCTGAACCAACTGGTAATAAAGGTGATCAGCCTTTCATACCTGACTTATACATGCAAGATGTACAGAGTACAAATTTCATGGCAATCAGCAATGATTAACCATAAGCTTGAAGAAACTACTCTTATTAGAGTTAAGTAAAAGAAACTTGCCTGAACCGTTGATTACCGCAACGCAATTTTTAACGCTTTACCCGAAGACCTAATATTAATAATATAGATCTTCAATAATTAGAATAATATCATCACAGTATAATTCTGCTATATTTATATCCACAGAATAACCTAAACACATAACACATAATCTTATAAGTCTATAATTCACATAAGACTTAGTATCAGTTAGACTATTAAGTTTGAGTTGAAACTGACACAATTTTAACATCCCGACGGTCTAGTCGGTCAACACTCGAGTTTAAGTTCAGTTAAACTCTGCTTAAGCACTTAACCATGCCATAGAATCATATTTATATGATTTAACACTCGCTTTTTCATTTCATAAGTTATTCGTTAACACCTAGTAAGTTAAATACTAATCCAGCAACCTGGATTCTAAATCTAGCAACCAAATTTTTAATTCAGCAACCTAGATTCCAAATCCAGCAACCTAAACTGCAATCCAGTAAAATGGATTCAACAAATTTTCAATTCAGCAAACTGTATTTCAATCCAGAAAACTGGAATCACAATTATATAATCCAGCAAACTGTATTCTAAATTCGTATCACGAAAATACCAAATCAGTGTATTATTCTCCTATCCTTTGGTCAAACACATATACATGTATTTCATGCACAAAAATTATTTTTTCCATAATTTTCTAACTTCCTTTAGTATTTTTCAAAAATCATTTCTAGTGCGTAGCTTAAGAAATTAGTTACCTTGTGCTTAACTCCAAACATTCCCATCTCTTTCCATAACCTTATATATGTTAACGTGATGCTCCATTTTAAATTTCGTGGCAATCGGAGTTGTAAAACTCTATTTATAGCGATTTCCGTCAGAAAATTACAAAAATTGTAATGGTCATAACTTGATCGTTTTAACTCAGAATCAGCTCATTTTTGGACACGAGCTACATAATACCATATATTTTCATTTCCCAAAAGCCTGAAATTTTCCTCATTAAATAAATGTCCGAAACAGCCCCCGGAAAATTTTGGGCAGCAACTTTTTGTCATTTGGCAGTTTTGGAGTCCTTCACCAAAACTTAAATAAAATGAAATCTATAACTCCGATTAATGATCCGTCAATTTTGTTGGATTCCTATCTTTCCGAACTACAGTTTTCATCTATCACAATCCATATTTGGTCATGCTAAGCTCCAGGAATTTAGCCCGGAAGTGGCTGTTACAAAACTGTCCTTTTAACAGTTTTCTTATCTTTGTGTAGTTTGGGAGAAATCCCATAACTTATTCAATATTCAACCTATTTGAGTAATTCCAAAGGGATTTTACCCTTAACACATATATCTAGTATCCCAAGAACATAAATCATAAATATCCATCATAGATTTCAAGAAAAATAAAAACCTAGCTCTCACTTTAAAAGTTCAAACTTTTCCGGAAAAATTACATTTTTCTCTTCCTTTGATTTCAACAAATTTAACACCCATTATGGGTAGATCCAAACAATAAACACTTATTAACATGTATATACATAGTTTTTGAGTTTAGAAACAAAGTTTCTTATTTCATCAAACAAGCATCAACACAATCAAAGCTAAGAAAAAATTTAGGTTTTCTATCTTTTGAAAAACCTAGTTTCCATTCCACACTTTAGATCTAACTTTTGATCTACAAAAGAGTTGGATCTACATATTAAACACTTTTAAACACCAAGATCTAAGGTTATAAGCCTCAAGATCACAACTTCAAGTTGTCAAAAATCAAATCAAAACACAAAGGAAATTAGCCAACACAAGTAGAAATTTTTGTTATACATTTGTTTGATTTTCTATCTCCTTCAAAGATGTAGATGGATCTTGATTGTATGAAAATCAAAATCTCCTCTCCCTCTTCTCTTGAAGTGGCCGAACTCCTCATTCTCTCTCTCTCTCTATAGTTCTTAGCAACTTGGAAGGATAAAAGAGATGAAAGAAAGAAAAAATATGAGCTAGACTTTTATTATGTGTAGTTTTTTTTATCAATTGACCACACTCACTCTCCTTTTTCTCTCATACATGATCCGGCCAAGCCTTACTTCTCCACCAATTCTCTCTTTCTTTCCCCTTATTAATTGCCAAAGAATTTCTTGCAAACTAGAACAAACATGTTGGACAAACTAAAAAATGACACATAAGATGAGTTAGTGGAAAGTTGGTCACCAACTAAAGTAAATACACCACATTCATCTCCCCTTCTCTCCTCTCTATCATGGCCGGCCACTTGGCCTTTTTAAGCTCTAAGTCTTGCTTCACTTTTTAATGTAATATCTAGTGTACCAAAATCTAAAGTGTCCCTCCACAATTGGGCTAAAAGTTGGGCTACCACTTCCATCTTTTGGGCTATAAAATATACATAGTCCAATACCTTAAATTCTTATCCAACCCAATAATTTAATTAGGGTTTTCACTTCTCAATTATAACACCAATCCTTGCTCATACCCACTTATTTCCTTAACCTAATTAGACTTGCTATAATTAGGTTATAAAATTAATCATTTGAAATATATAAAATAAATCTCTTAAAATTAGTATATATTCTAAATACCACAATTCTCTTTTTCCATAACCCTTAAGTTATTAAATCCTTCATTCTTAATATATAATTAGGGTTACACTAGTTTCTTTTGATTGTTTATATAATAAACAAATATAAACCATCACCTAAAGTTCATATTCCTTACACACAACTTTTTAACCCTTAGGGTTTAATACTCCGCATTAGGATTCCCAAATTAGGGTTTAAATTCTCGAAACTGAAATTAAAGTTTCTGAGCGTATCGTTAGGGTTTCTAACAGTTCATTAGATTTTTCTAACTTAATAAACATATGATTAACATAACTTTAGGGTTTGCTAAAGTTATAACTTATCTGATCAATCCTTGATCTTAAATCATTATGGTTCACATATGTAACCAAATATACCGACTAGTATTCACTTTGATACTTATCCCTGATAATTCTTCAAAAGAATTTTAACTCTACCATAATCTTATACCTCATTACTAGACTATCACTTACAGTCTATCACATAATTCAAGTCTTGTCCAAAACTTTTGAAATTCTTGGAATTTCATTACATAACTGCCAATTTCATACACTTATTTCCTGTCTAGGTCCTAATATTGAACCTTAAATCAATCGATTATGATTTTCATAAATTGTCTAATTTCTCGGGTTGTCACAGTGATATCCGGAACGAAGATCAATCTTTGAAAAGAATTTGGCTCCTTGCAACTGGTCAAACAGGTCATCAATACGTGGCAATGGATACCAATTTTTGATGGTGACATGATTCAACTCCCAATAATCAATACAAAGTCTCATACTCCCATCTTTCTTCTTCACGAATAGAACATGAGCACCCCAAGGAGAAGTACTAGGACGAATAAAGCCGATGTCTAACAATTCTTACAGTTGAGTCTTTAACTCCTGAAGTTCAATAGGAGCCATTCGATATGGAGCTTTGGAAATGGGTTTTGTACCGGGTTCAAGGTTGATACAAAATTCAATTTCACGCTCAGGGGGTAGGCCAGGAAGTTCTTCGAAGAATACGTCAGGAAATTTATTAACAATAGAAATATCGTTCAAAACTGACGTATTTTTGTTTAAATCTGTGACATGAGCTAAGAAAGCTTGACATCCGTTTTTCAATAAACGAATAGCTTTATGGCTTGAGATTACCGTGATTGATTTTAATGGTTTGGTCGCTTGAATTCGCATAATAGGTTGCTTAGGAATATGAAAGCTAACAACCTTACGGAAATAATCAATTTTTGCATGATGAGTAGTTAACCAATCAATCCCTAGAATCACGTCAAATGCAAGTATTTTCAATGAAATAAGATCTACAGGTAGTGTGAGGGTACCGATTTGAACCAAACAATACTTATAAACAGTGGATGTAATGAAGGTTTCTCCCAACGGAGTTTCCACAGATAAGTCAAAGTCTAATTACTCCGGAGTCAAATTTAATCGATGAGCGCAAGTAGGAGAAATAAAAGAATGGGTAGAACCAGTATCAAATAAAGTATAGATTTCGTTAGAGTTTATGATAAGCTTACTCTTGATGACCTCATTCGGGTTCCTTGCTTTCTGGGAGGTCACAACAAACGCTCTCCCTTGTACTACCGGTTATGACTTTTCTGGGACGGCCTTTGGTGCCTCCATCCTAGCTGAATTTGTCTTCGGTAAACAACAAAATTGGGCTAAGTGACCTTCTCTTCCACAATTATAACATGCTTTGGACGGCATCGCGTAGTTTGGACTGATGTGCCCCTCCCCTCCGCATTTGAAACATATGATAGGTGGTCATTCTCCTTCCTTAACGACAGGTGTTGGTGCTGACGTCTTTCCATCATTGTTGGATCACCTCTTCTTGAAATGTCCATTCTTATTATTTTGGCCCTGATTACCACCGAAGTGTTTACCATTTCTGGGTTGTTAATTCCCTCCACGCTTGTTGTCACCGCTTCGATGACTGCTCTCGCTGGTATTATCATTTTGCCGGCTACACTCTTTTAGTTGCGTTGACTCGTTATCGCGCTCTACTAACTGAGCCCTATTTACAACATCTGAATATAAACATAGTTTACGAGAAATAAGATGTTGACGTATCTCCGGCTTCAAACCAATTAAAAACATCCGTGTCATTCTCTCTTCATTATCCACCAAGTGGGACGCAAACCGAGATAACTCCGTAAATTTAGCCTCGTATTGCGACAGGGTCATATTGTTTTGTTCCAAATTGATAAACTCCACCTCCTTCATGTGACGAATACTTTTGGAAAAGTATTTGTCGTTGAACAGCTCTTGGAACTTCTCCCAATACATCTTCAGTACGGCAGGTTGAGTACGTTTTACTGATTCCCACCAGTAATCTGCCTCTCCGTGCAACATAAAGGCGGCAAAGGGAACCTTTTGCTCCTCGGAGCATCCCAAGACTTCAAATATCTTGGTGATCTGCTTTATCCATGCTTCCGCCATAAGTGGTTTTGGCTCCCCCTTAAACTCTGGTGGTCCCAGCTCCTTGAACTGTTTAGCGATGACCGCCCGAGAGTTTCCAGTGTTTCCACCAGCATTTTGGACAGGAGCCGCTCTCGCCTACTGTTGCATGAATTGAATAAAGCCCCTGAACATTTGATCATTCATTATTTGGTCAGTGTTGTTGTTTGCATGAGGATTTCCGCCTTCCTGATGCACATTATCCTGATTATTGATATGTGGTGAAACAACGGTCGCCTGAGCTCCATTGCTATTCTCAACATTCTCGGATGTCATTTTCAGATACTGCCACAAAACAAAGGTTAATTAACATGTAACATATTATCCCTAAATTCTGACCGACCAATTAAATACCACATAAACTTAGGTACGTCATACTAGCGAAGGAATTCCCCGTCTCTCCCCTCATAGTACTATTCTCACATCTTAGCCAGGGATTATATCCCTAAGCTTTGATACCAACTGTGACGCCCCAAAAATTAGGTATACATCACCCATCTTGGGTCGTCAGATACATGGTACAAAATTCAAATATAACTTACTAATACAATTGTCGTGTACAATACGACAAAATATAATTGTGAGTTTGAATACAATTATTGTCTATTAAAAATTATACAAACTCAAAAGGAGTCTTCATTACAATTATTAACACATTATTTCACAGAATAGCGAGGACTACTAATGCTATCCTCTGGACTGTCACTCCGTTCCCCGACTAGTCCCTGCTATGTTCTCATTTCTTGAAGAGAACAGTGAAAGAAAGGGTGAGCTCAACTAACCCAGTAAGAAATATTATGACTAAGATAATGCAGAATAAATTATTGTTAGCCTTCAACAGTGTTAAACTGATAAAATATAACAACATCAAGTTTAACTGCAGCGGAACAAACAATCCATTAAAAGAGTCAAGTAGAGAATAAAATCTACTATCTTTTATGATTTAAAAGGTTTTTCATGACTTTTGTCGCTGAGACTAAGCTTAATAAATAATCCACATCATCGAATCACCCCTGCACTACGGCCAAGGATATTCTTTAGTATCACGACCACAAATTATCCATGCACTATAGCCAAGGACATTCATGTATTCATTAATGGTCATGATCATGCCAAAAATTGTCCATCAATACACTACGGGCCAATGATAACTTTTACCACATCATTTGTAACATTACGGTCATGATTACATCGAATAATCCCTAGTCATAATCATACCAAGTTCATCTATGCACTACATGCCACAGATGACTTTCAACAAAATATAAACATGAGGATGATGACAATGATATAAGAATTCAATAAAAACAAGTTCAAGATTTAATTTATCCAGGAACTAATAATGTCCAAATTTTTAACATGATACTGCTTTGTACAGTAAAATTCAAGAATGATCAGAAGAATATTTCCATGAAAAGATACTGGATGAAGCGCAAATATTAAGGATATTGTACTAATTTCATGGATTATAGAAGTCAAAATTTTAACCAACTGAGTATAATAAAGAATGGAATAACAAAAGAAATCACCATGCATGCGGTACTTCGCATAGACAGGTTATTCCAACAGAATAATAGTAACGGAACCAGGTCAGGCAAAATTTGCACCGACAAGATGTTCCAACAGAATAATAAAGATGGAACCAGGTCCGGTGTAAAACACACAGATAGAATGTTCCAACAGAATAATAATAAAGACAGAACTAGGTTCGGTGTAAAACACACAGACATGATGTTCCAACAGAATAATAATAAAGACGGAACCAGGTCCGGTGTAAAACACACAGACAGGATGTTCCAACAAAATAATAGAAGAATGTCACTAAGTATAGGGTAAACCGCGTATACAGGTTATTCCAATAGAAAATAAGCAATGGAATAACAACAGTTCTCTTCATAAATAAGAAAGAATAACACCCCTTATATTAGTAGGAGATTGAATACTGAAGTAGTGTAGTAATAGAATACTCTTCTTCTTTCTCTCTTATCCTCTCTATACTTTCTCTCTCTATAGCTTGAAAGAATTCGTGAAAAATAATGAAGCACTAGGCCTCTATTTATAGAAGATTTCTAGCTTAGCACTTGAAATGTGAAAAGGTAAGTGGCTTGATGACTGGTGATGTGAAAAGAAAAGTGGTTTGACGCCTGTAATGTGAAACGACAATTGGTTCGACGCATGTAATATGAAACGGCAAGTGGTTTGACGTCAGGTAAAGGTAATTACTATTGACGAAGGTAATTACTATTGACGAAGGTAATTACTATTGACGAAGAGACTCTTAGATGATGACATATGGGCCCCCCATAAAATAACCAAACTTACCACAAACGTTTCATAATAGACTCTTTATATACATCAAGGATTGAATAAATATTACCACAAATCATTTTATTTTTAATCGACACATATTTAATCTTTCAGCAATTATTAATCATTTATAACTTGTCGTCTCAATTATTGATTTAATAATATAACATATTATACAGATGATATTGTGACAATAATTGAATCAATAATATAAGAGATATGATGCAGCAATTACTGTAGCAATAATTGAGTATAGCTAAGTGACTTCTCACGTAAGCATCAATAATTAATACCGTGTGCTACTATGCAACCACGCGTATTAACGTACTTTTACTACCGGGTAGTTCAACCGTTTTAACGGTAACACCTCTGTCGTTATTTTCATAAAGTATTTTTGTCGTTTTTTCAATCCGACATTAATTCCATTCTGGGGTCCACCAATGCTTGTGCCGTCGTACGAATATTCCCTGACAAAAAGAATGTTCCCTGACCAAACGAATATTTTATAACAACTTGCTTACTTTATAAAATTTATAAATATTACCCACAACAATAATATTATATCAAATTTACTCCATAATATTCAAAAATAATATTTATAGAAAATTCATCTTTATTTATAAAAGTTGGGGTATTACACTATCACCTTGATCATATCTTGGTTTTTTCCCTCAGAATTCCTCAGAAAAGGCTATAATTTTTGCGATGAAGGAGCATTCGTCCCAAGCAGTGGATTAGTAGAGCAACAGGACCTCAAAGGTATGAAGGAATAACCCCTAAGTGTTCGAGCCCTATAGGGGCTGAACCTTAGCACTTTTTTTGGACGAAAACATCCCCTAAGTGGTGGCCGAACCCTATAGGGCGCCGAACCCTAGCGGCTGAACCCTATAATTTTTTATTTTATTTTTTGAAGGAAACATCCCCTAGGAAGTGGCCGAACCCTATAGGAGCCGAACCCTATAGGGCGCCGAACCCTAAGGTCCGAACCTTAGCAATTTTTTTTTAAGAAGGAAACAGCCCTTAGGTGGTGGCCGAACCCTATAGGAGCCGAACCCTAGGAACCGAACTTTTTTTTAACTCTCCAAACTTTCTTTTGTCTTCTGAGCCCCATTACCTTGATTACATCTTGGTTTTTTCCCCCGGATAATAAAGAAAGATTTGACATTTTTTGACGAAAACGCGAAAGGAGAAAAAACTGATATGCTTACATGCGGTGAAACCACTCCAGATGGCCAAACCCCTAGGGGGCGAATCCTAGGGGGTCGAACCCTAGGGGGCTGATCCCTAGGGGGAGAACCCTAGGCAGAAATCCATGTTTTGGGTGAAAAAATGAAGTTCAGGATGAGTAGTTACTATTTGGAGCGTAACTTTTGATCCGTTTGGAGTTTTGGGGCCCATAATATATCACAACAACCTTATCGACGAGCCCTACAAAATTCATCGCTACACCAATACATATGCCATTATAAGTCCAAAAAATGCTCCAAAGGATGACTTTTGGCCGTCTGAAGTTTTTTTGAAAATTTTCAGGAATTTTTTCTTGCATAGATGTACTCCCTAACTCTTTCTGACATTGTTTCTTCTTCTTTTCAGGTGTTTTGAAGTTTGACTCTAGGACATTCCCCTTTTGCCATTGTGAATTTTTTAAGCCCAAATCCTTCATTCGCTTTCTTTAGAATTGTTATGATGATCTTCCCCTTTCTTGTAGGCCCTTTCACCTGAATGCTCTGCAGAGCCAAGAACTACCAAGGAGTCCCCATTCATCACCGATTGGGGAAGATCTCCCTTCTTTGGTCCTTCTGACATCTTTTGGGATAGAGTTAGAGACTATGACCGTACAGCTTTACCTCCAACAGAGAAAGAAGGCTTGTTTCTATATGCCCCAGCTTATGGAGGTGGGGATGACTTCTCTCATGCTACTTGCATTCCCCGCCTATGCATAGAGAAGCAAGAGTACCCCTTCAGTCCCCTTCGTTTCCTGTCAGATACATCTGGTCGTATTCAAGGATGGCAGGCCTGGACCGACAAGATCCTTAGAAACGCTGAATACGTGGAAATACTCAAGAATGCGAGCATCTTTCTTTGTGTTCAACTGTGTAGAGACTTACGTATCCATCAGGACCATAACGCTCTTACTGCGTTGATCTCACGATGGTGTTCATCTACTTGCACATTCATCACTGCCTGGGGGGAATTCACTCCTACTCTAGAGGATGTCTATGCCCTCTATCAGTAAGTTCTCTTCTTTTATTTCTTTCATTCATTCTCATTTTTCTGAAATATATATTTATTTTAAATTTCATCTTGTAGCCTTCCTATTGTTGCTTCAAACTCTTGCGGTCCTTCTAGCATGTCCACTAGGGATGAAGACTATGTTACCTACTTGACGGAGGCCTTCAAGTAATCTTCCCGCTTCAAGGGCGACACACTTCTTCCGGACTTCGAGACCTCAAGTCGGCAGAAAAAATATTGGTTATCCTGGGTGCGCTATTTCTTCCATGACTACAAGACCAACCAGTGGGACAACTCTGTTCACGACAAGTCTATTCTTGCCTTCCATGAAAAAAACTTATCCTTTTCCTCTGGTGGCTTATCTGGTTATGTGGCTGTCCCATTTCATCTTCCCTGGGTCTCCCATAGACAGTCTTTCTGCCCGTATGTTCAGCTTGGCAGTGTTGTTATCCCGGGGCTCGGAGATTCCCCTTGATTCTCTCTTCCTAGGGACCTTATATCGTCGTCTAGATGAAACAGCCCTTGCCATGAAAGAATCTGTTGGGAGGTAATCACCTTCACTTCATAATAAATTTTTTTTATTAATTGTCTTTCAAACTGCGCTTCTTTTCCTTTAACCTTGTAAATTTTTATTTATTTTTTACTCATGTATGATGTCAATTGTTTCATTTCATGCTCCTTCCTTCAGATCTTTCTTTTCGAGCGCTTTCCGGGCTATTCCGATCTTGAGCATCTTTCTAAGAAGAAGAAGAAGTCTCCTTCTTTGATATCACACAACATCATTCTTCGCATGTCACATTGGATTGATCACCGATCTAGTCCTGACAGTACGGATTTGCGACCTTTCCTTGATGATTATTCATGCTTCATTGCTCATCCCTATACCGTTGTTTCAGCGCATTTCAGTCATCTACCTCATTTTTACAAGCACAAATTTCGTACCTACTCAAGCCTCAATAGAACCAACTTGAGTGGTTCTGCATTGTCTTGGTTCGTTTTCCTTCGGTCGACAGAGCTTCCATATTTCTTTGAGAATAATAGTTTTGGCACTGTACTATATTCTCCTCACATGGTCATGAGATAATTTGGATATGACCAGGAATGCCTTTTCGGTCACACCTGCCGGGGGAATTATAAGGTTGCTCTTCTCAATTTCGTCTCCACCTCCCCCTCTTTTACATGGGCATTTTCCGAGGCTACCAAGTGATCCTTATAGATCCCTTCCTTTTGTTACACAAGATGATTCTTGGAGCAGGAGATATACTATTGGCGAACATAATTATTGGCAAGTCAATCTTAAAAGATGGGAGGATGATACCTTGGTTTGTTCATTGCCAGTCTCTATTCCGAAACGTCTTCAATGGGGCTGGCTGCTATGCTCTCCCAAGCCCAATGTTCGCTCAGCACCTTGGCCAGCCAGTAGCCGGTTGGTTGAGCGTGACATTTTGATGCCTAAGTTATCTCTCCCTCAGCTAGCAGACATTCCATCACATGCTCCCACTACTTCCAGGAGTCTTCCACCACGGGCTCCATTTCGGGTTTCCTCTCTACCTCCTTCCCAGGGATCCTCTGATGCTAAGGAGATGAGAGTTACTCATTCTAAAACGAGAGCAGCTACTACTACTGATTCTGAGATCGCTCCTCATATTGCTTCTTCCGCGGTTCCAATCAGTCGTCCTTGTGAAACCCCAGATTTTATGAATAAAGAATTAATTTTCTCGAAATAATTTTTTTATATTATGGTGTGAATTTGAGATAATATTATAGTTGTGGGTAGTATTTATAAATTTTGCAAAGTATGCAAGTTGTTATATTATATTCGATTGGTTAGGGAATATTCTTTGTGTCGAAAAATATTCGTACGACGGTACAATTATTGGTGGACCCCACAACGGAATTATTGTCGGATTGAGAAAATGACAAAAATATTTTATTAAAAATAACGGCGGAAGTTTTACCGTTGATATTGTTGAACTACTGGGTAGTAAAAGTACAGTAATACGCGTTGTTGCATAGTAGCACACGGTATTGATTATTGATATTTATGTGAGAAGTCGCTCAGTTTGATTCAATCATTGTCGATTAATAATATGAATTATTATAGCGATGATGACGTTTTGTTTTATTCGTATTATTAACGTAATAAAACAGAAACATCTTTTTATATAAAACAGAATACTTTATTAAAGTTATTCTATAAATAGAATATATTATATTTTATTATGCATAGTGTTGCATAGTGTTTTGCATAGTGTTGCATAGTGTTTGCATAGTTAAAATCTTTTTATATAAATAGAATATATTATATTTTATTTAAAAGATTTTTCTTTAAATATAGACCGTCAGATTAAAGTAAATCAATCTGGACTGTTCATGGATTAGTTACTATGCATTCCATTTTCCTATAAATAGAAGCTCATTCCTTCATTATTTTCTTACGAATTCACTGAACTCTAGAGAGAGAAACTATAGAGAGATAGAAGAAAAGCTTTTTGCTACTTAACTTTTCTTTTCCTATATCCAGTTTCTGTTACGGTAAGGGGTGTTATTCTTTCTTATTCATGAAGAGAACTGTTGTTATTCTATTTCATATTATTCTGTTGGAATAACTTGTATACGCGGTCTACCCTATACTTGGTGACATTCTTCTATTATTCTGTTGGAACATCCTCTCTGTGTGTTTTACACCGGACCTGGTTCCGTCTTTATTATTATTCCGTTGGAACATCCTGTCTGTTTGTTTTACACCAGACATGGTTCGTCTTTATTATTATTCTGTTGGAACATCCTGTCTGTGTGTTTTACACCGGACCTGGTTCCGTCTTTATTATTATTCCGTTGGAACATCCTGTCTGTGTGTTTTACACCGGACCTGGTTCCGTCTTTATTATTATTCCGTTGGAACATCCTATCTGTGTGTTTTACACCGGACCTGGTTCCGTCTTTACTATTCTGTTGGAACATCCTGTCGATGCAAATTTTGCCTGACCTGGTTCCGTTATTATTATTCTGTTGGAATAACCTGTCGATGCGAAGTACCGCATGCATGGTGATTTCTTTTGTTATTCCGTTCTTTATTATACTCAGTCGGTTAAAGTTTTGACTTCTATACTCTATGAAATTAGTAGAATATCCTTGATATTTGCGCTTCATCCAGTATCCTTTCATGAAAATATTCTTCTGATCATTCTTGAATTTTACTCTACAAAACAGTATCATGTTGACAATTTGGACGTTAATAATTTCTGGATAAAATAATTCTTGAACTTGTTTTATTGAATTCTTATATCAATGTCATCATCCTCATGTTTATGTTATGTTGAAAGTCATCTGTGGCCTGTAGTGCATAGATGGACTTGGTATGATTATGACCAGGGATTATTCGGTATAATCATGACCGTAATATTACAAATGATGTGGAAAAAAATCCTCATTGGCCCGTAGTGCATTGATGGACAGTTGTTGGCATGATCAGGACCATTAATGAATACACAAATATTCTTGGCCCGTAGTGCATGAATAATTGTGGTCGTGATACTAAAGAATATCCTTGGCCGTAGTGCAGGGGTGATTCGATGATATGGAATATTTATTAAGCTGAGTCTCAGCTATAGCAGTGATGAAAAACCTTTTAAATCATAAAAGATAGTAGATTTTATTTTCTACTTGACTCTTTTAATGGATTGCTGATTCTGCTGCAGTTAAACTTGATGTTTATTTTATTTTATTAGTTTAACACTATTGAAGGCTAATGATAATTTATTCTGCATTATCTTAGTCATAATATTTCTTACTGGGCTAGTTGAGTTCACCCTTTCTTTCAATGTTCTCTTCAGGAAATGAGAATATAGCTGGGACGAGTCGGGGAACGGAGTAATGGTCCAGAGGATAGCATTAGTAGTCCTCACTATTCTGTTAAATAGTGTGACAATAATTGTATTGAGGACTCCTTTTGAGTTTGTATGATCTCTAGTAGACAATAATTGTATTCAAACTCACAGTTATATTTTGTCGTATTGTACACGACAGTGGTATTAGTAAGTTGTATTTGAATTCTGTACCATGTATCTGGCGACTCAAGATGGGTGATGTATACCTAATTTTGGGGTTGTCACAGTTGGTATCAGAGCTTAAGGATATGATCCCTGGCTAAGATGTGAGAATAGTACTAGGAGGGGAGAGACGGGAAATTCCTTCGCTAGTATGACCTACCTAAGTTTATGTGCTATTTTATTGATCGATCAGAATATAGGGATAATATGTTATATGTCAAGTAACCTTTTATTTTGTGGCAGTATCTGAAAATGACATCTGAGAATGTTGAGAATAGCAATGGAGCACAGGCGATCGTTGATTCAACACATATTAATAATCAGGATAATGTGCATCAGGAAGGCGACAATCCTCATGCAAACAACAACACTGACCAAATGATGAATGATCAAATGTTCAGAGGTTTTATGCAATTCATGCAACAGCAGGCGAGAACGACACTTGTCCAAAACGTAGATGGAAACACGGGAAACTCTCGGGCGGTCACCGCTAAACAGTTCAAGGAGCTGGGACCACCGGAGTTTTTGGGAAAGCCAGAACCACTTAAGGCGGAGACATGGATAAATCAGATTACCAAGATATTTGATGTCTTGGAATGCTCAGAGGAGCAAAAGGTTCCATTCGCCACCTTTATGTTGCGTGAAGAAGGAGATCATTGGTGGGAATCTGTAAAACGTACCCAGCCTGACGCACTCAATATATCTTGGGAGAAGTTCCAAGAATTATTCAATGACAAGTACTTTCCTGAAAGTATTCGTCACATGAAGGAGGTAGAATTCATCAAGCTGGAGCAAAACAATATGACCGTGTCGCAGTACGAGGCTAAGTTTGCGGAGTTATCCCGGTTTGCATCCCATTTGGTCGATAATGAGGAGCGAATGACGCGAATGTTTTTGCGAGGTTTGAAACACGATATACGTCAATACCTCATTTCTCACAAACTTTGTTTATATTCAGATATTGTGAATAGGGCTCAGTTAGTGGAGCGCGATAATGAGTCATCACAACCAAAAGGTAATGACCAGCAACACGATAATAATCATACCGGTGGCAATGGCCATCGGAACAATGATAAATATCGTGGGGGAAATTATCATGCCAAGAATGGTAACCACTTCGGTGGTAATCATGGCCAAGATAATAGAAATGGACATTTCAAGAAGAGGAGATTCAACAATGATGGAAAGACGTCAGCACCAGCAACCGTTGTTAAGAAAGGAGAAAGACCACCTATCATATGTGAAACCCCAGATTTTATGAATAAAGAATTAATTTTCTCGAAATAATTTTTTTATATTATGGTGTGAATTTGAGATAATATTATACACTACAAGAAATCACACATTTTATGACGAAAATTTTTGCCACGCACAAAATTTTGTCACAATTTGTTAATTAATAATTACGAAATTCATAATCGTCACTAAAACTTTTGCTTTAATGACGACTTTTACTTTTGTTACTATTAATCATTTATATCGTCACTAATTTACACATTTGATGACGATTAAGAAAATTTCGTCACAAGTTATTTTGGAGGTAGAATTTCTCACCAAAATTTTGGAGGGAAACTTTTTAGTTACATTTTGTAATAATTGATGACAGTATTTATTGTCACAAAATATTTCTTTCGATGACAACATAATAATTTGTCATTAATTATTTGTAAAATTTAGTGACACTGTGCTTTCGTCACTAATTTTCACATTTAGTGACGCCAAATACAAATTCGTCACAATTTTATTTGGAGGCAAAATTATTTTTGGAGGGAAATTTTTTAAAGACGAAAAATTAATAATTTATGACAATTTGTATTGTCATAAATACCAATTTTATATGACGAGAAAATAGTTTGTCACTAATTAGATGAGTGGATAAGTGACAAAAATGGTTCGTCGTAAATTCTTATATTTAGTGACAAAGTACGTAATATCGTCACAATTGTATTTGGAGGCAAAAAAATTCTGAAGAATTTTGGAGGGAAATTTTTTAAAGACAAAAAAAATAATAATTTATGACAATTTGTATCGTCATAAATACCAATTTTATATGACGAGATAATAGTGCGTCACTAATTATCTGCGTGGATAAGTGACAAAACTGGTTCGTCATAAATTCTTATATTTAGTGACAAAGTACGTAATATCGTCACAATTTTATTTTGAGACAAAAAATTTCTGAAGAATTTTGGAGGGAAATTTTTTAAAGACGAAAAAAATAATAATTTATGACAATTTGTATTGTCATAAATACCAATTTTATATGACGAGATAATAGTGCGTCATTAATTAGCTGCGTGGATAAGTGACAAAAATGGCTCGTCATAAATTGTTATATTTAGTGACAAAGTACGTAATATCGTCACAATTTGATTTAGAGGCAAAAAAAAATTTAAGAATTTTTAGAGGTAAATTTTGTAAAGACGAAAAATTAATAATTTATGACCATTTTTATTGGTTTAAATTTTGATAATCTAAATCACTATTTGGTTTAAATTTTTGACGAAGCAACTTCTTAGCTTTGATTAGTAATTGTAGTACTAAATCGACATTATAAAATGGTTATGCTTTCTTGAAAATAAAATGAGAGTAGTGATTTTGCTTATCATGAGACTTAAATTCATAAGGCTGCTCTGTTAGTTATGTATGCATATATAGTGTTGACAAAAGACAATGTAATAGTCCATATTTTCAGTATATATTAAAATAGGATTTTAGTAAAATATATTTTTTTAATATATACTGTATTGAATATGTAATACATAATAAATGACTATGTGCGGTATAATGCGTATGTGTGATAAATATATGAATATATTTTTATTGCATGATTTGTTACGGACTAAATATTTCGCAAAAGAGATGATCAATTAAGAATAATTTTTAATATTAAATTCTAATGTTAAATTTCAAGAAATTTTTATTTAAGTAAGGGGGATTAAAATAATTTTAATATAGAATTATTTTAATACAAAGCATACTATGGGTAATATAATTTTCATACAAAGCTGTGAGTAATACCTTTGTTTTGAATATTATGTAAAATAAGCATAATAAAATAAACAATATATATTATATGTTAATATTATGGAAGATAATAATTCTTATAATGTGATATAAGTTGTTAAGTTAAAATAAAACTAATCATGAAAGCTAATTGGAATATTTTTTAGAAATAAAAAAAAACGTTAGTACAAGTTAAGGAAATGAATTAAAATAGAATCAAATAAAGCATTAGTTTTTTTAGTGACGACAAACATGGCCTAAGACTCGCTTTCTCTCCCCAGCCTAACCCTGCAGATCCTGCTATCTCTCGCCAGATCCCGCTATCTCTCGCCTAGCCCCGGCTCCACTGTCCCCCCACCTGCCGAAATCTCTCTCTGCCTTCCCAATTGAATTCCAATTTTGCTTGGTTACGGAAGGAAATTAAAGTTAAGGAGGGATTATAAAGATTATAATCAAGCACAAGAGGTATATGTAATTTTGTTATGTTTTTTATGATTGAAAACTACAAGTATGACTGTGCTGAGTTTTGTCTTGTGTTCTTTTATTCTGTTTTTGTAGTTTTGAGGTTATAGCTGTTTGTTGATGAGTGCTCATGTATAGCAGTTTTTATTGCAAAAAAATCTTATTACTTTTGGTGTTATTTTTCTCTCCCCTGTCAGATTCACTTGTGCAGATCAAAGAAGTAATGAAGTTTACAAATCCAAATCCCTGGAAGCTATGCCTGCAAACCATCAGAAAGAGAAACGTCGGTTGTCAGGATTTAAAATCAAACTTTATCTGCAATCACCAAGCAAGGCAAGTTCAAGAATACAGTGCTGCTATCTTCGCCCTTTTTTAGCAATATTAGTTTTTTGCTATTGTTTTCGTTCTATTGTATCAACTAGCTTCTGTGGGGTATAAAATGGACAAGAGCTGGTTGCGTGCAATTAAATGGTCTAAGGCTTATATTGATGGGGTAAACGCTTTTATGAAATTTGTTGAAACCCATGTAGGTACAAAGTGCGACATTCGATGCCCATGTATAGATTGTTTGAACTTAATAATTCAAGATCAGAAATCAGTTAAAGATCATATTTTGGAGCGAGGGATAGATCCAGGGTACACAACATGGTTTTATCATGGTGAACCATCAAGTTCGAATAATTTAAGGAATCCACATATCAATGAGAGTGATAGGATTGATAATGATTTGTTTGAAGAAGATGATGAAGAAGATGATGGTGTTAATGACATGTTATCTGACCTTGGTCAACAACACTATCAAGCTGATGCTGAAAATATCTCAGATGACAATAACACCAAAATTGGTGGTGTTCCAGCATATCTCGATGCACTCATGATGGGCGCTCAAACAGAATTATACCCTGGATGTAAGAAGATTTCAAGGATTTCTTTTATCATACAATTACTTCACCTCAAAGTGTATAATAAGGTGAGTAATAAAACTATAGATATGATGTTGAGGCTGATGAAATTATCTCTTCCTGATGGTGAGACGCTTCCAAGTTCTTACTACGAAGCTAAAAAATCGTTGCGAGATTTGGGATTGGGATATGAATGTATCCATGCTTGTAAGTACGACTGTATTTTATTCTGGAAGGAGAATGGAAACATGGAAACTTGCCCTACTTGTGGAACTTCTCGATGGAAAGTCAATGATGGTATAGGGAAGAAGATACCACAAAAGATTTTAAGGTATTTTCCACTGATACCTAGGCTTCAACGCTTGTTCATGTCCCAAAAAACATCTAAAAAGATGATGTGGCATAAAGAAAAACGAATTGATGATGATTATATGAGACATCCGGCTGATTCAATAGCTTGGAAAGACTTTGATAGTAAGTTTCCTTGGTTTGCAAATGATCCTAGAAATGTTAGACTAGCTCTAGCTGCAGATGGTTTTAATCCATTTGGAAACTTAAGCACCACTTATAGCATGTGGCCTGTTATTGTAGCTCCATTGAATCTTCCCCCTTGGGATTGCATGAAACAACCATTCTTTATGTTATCTTTACTAATTCCAGGGAAGAAATCACCTGGAAAGGACATTGATGTCTACTTACAGCCGTTAATTGAAGAGTTAAAAAAATTATGGGTTGGAGGGATAGAAACCTTTGATGTTTCTTATAAAAAAAAATTTCAAATGCATGCTGCTGTTTTATGGACAATAAACAATTTTCCTGCATATGGTGATTTGTCTGGATGGAGTACTAAAGGGTACATGGCTTGTCCAGTTTGTAATGACCAAATATGTTCTCAGGGGTTGCGAAACAAAGTGTGTTACATGGGACACCGTTGCTATTTACCAAAAGATCATGCTTGGAGAAGAAGTAGAAAGTTCAATGGTAAAAGAGAAGATAGCGAGGCACCTAGAGAATTAACTGGGGAGGATGTGTTAGTGCAGTTGGGGAGACTAGAAGATTTGACACCAGGGAAGCATGGTGATAGAAAGAGAAAGCGCAAGCCTGAGGAATTGAATTGGACTAAATTTAGCATTTTTTTTGATTTGCCTTACTGGAGTAAGTTGAAGTTAAGGCACAATTTAGATGTAATGCATATTGAAAAGAATATTTGTGAGAGTATATTGGGAACCTTGATGAGTATAGATGGGAAAACAAAAGATACAGTCAAGTCAAGGCAAGATTTGGAGGACATGAACATTCGCAAGGAGTTGCACTTAATTAAGAGGAGTGATGGAAAATATGTGAAACCTGCTGCATGTTATGTCATGAAAAAGAAAGAAAGGCAAGATTTCTGTGAGTTTCTAAAATCTATTAAATTTCCTGATGGGTATGCTTCTAATATCTCTCGTTGTGTTAGTTCGAGTGATCAAAAGATATCTGGATTGAAAAGTCATGACTGCCATATACTTTTACAACGGTTACTTCCTGTTGGTATTCGAGGATCGTTAAACAATGAATTATCCGATGTACTAGCAGAGTTGGGTCATTTTTTTCAACGGTTGTGTTGTAAGAAGTTGAAGAAATCTGATTTAGACAAAATGAGAGAAGATATTTGCTTGATTTTATGTAAACTTGAAAAAATTTACCCTCCAGCTTTTTTTGACATAATGGTTCATTTGCCTATTCATTTACCGAATGAGGCATTGATTGGTGGACCGGTTCAATTTAGATGGATGTATCCAATTGAAAGGTAAAAAAAACACATTCATTATATAAATTATTTCTAATTAGTTGTTATTGATGTCTTTGTTAATTATGTTTTTGTAGATCATTATGTGAATTGAAGCAGAGCGTGCGCAATAAAGCTCAACCAGAAGGTTCAATTGCAGAAGCTTACATTGCAAAAGAGTGTTTAACTTTTTGCTCAATGTACTTGCGGGGAATTGAGACTAGATTCAATCGAGATGAGCGAAATAATGATATAGTAACTGATGATAGTTTAACAATTTTCTCTCAAAAATGCCGCCATTTTGGCGCAACTAAATATGTTGAGTTATTAGAGGAAGAGTTCAATGTGACACAATGGTTTGTCTTCCAAAATTGTGAAGAGGTTGAACCATATTTTGAGTGAGTATATAATTAGATTTTAAACTTACAAAAAATAATATGTTAAGTATTTGAAATTTGTTGAAATGCATATTGATATTATTTATTACAGGAGGCATAAAGAGGAGCTTCGCTTAGCTGGTTGTGAAAATGTAGATCAAGAACATAGAGAGCAATTTCCTGCATGGTTCAAAAATTATGTAAGATATTTGGGATTTTGAATATTGTTTGCAATTGTAAAATATCCTATTGTCATTTTGTTGTTTTTTAAAATCTTACTTTTCTATAGATGACTCAAATATATCATCATGAACCATCAGAAGCAAACGAATCTCTATATTCATTAGCATGTGCACCACATAGGTGTGTAAGAAAGTACACTGGATGCATCGTGAATGGAGTTAGGTTTTTAACTAAAGAACGTGATGGTCGTCGTAAAAGTCAAAATAGTGGGATTGTAGTAGAGGGGAACCATGGTGAAGATATCATATATTTTTATGGTGTATTAACTGATATAATTCAATTGGATTATGTGAAAGATAGACATGTAACTATATTCAAATGTGAATGGTTTGATCTTGGGAAAAAAAATCAGGGATACAAAAGGATGGAAATATAGTAAGTATTAAAGTTACAGGAAAATGGTATGAGAATGATTCTTATATACTAGCTGATCAAGCACGACAAGTTTTCTATATTAATGATCCTAAATTAGGAGGTAATTGGCGAGTAGTGCAACCATTTCAACATAGGCATATATACGATGTTGATGAGATGCAAGAAGAAGCACTGGATGTTGACGACTTTTCCTTTATGGAAGATGGAGTATATCAAGAGAATGGTGTTGATGACGCATTTGAAGTTAGTCTTGGTGAAATACAATCATTGAATAGAGAGGACATGGATCCTGAAGATGTTGAGGAGTTGGTAATTTCAAGACTACCTGAAGTTGTTGAGGAGAACTTAGAGGATGTCGATGAAGAAGATGAGTTAGATGAAACTTTGGTTGATTATTGTAGTACTGAGGATGATTCTCAGCAACATAGTGATTCTGAAAACGATACAGATGATGACAATAGTTAACTCAACAAAACACAGGTGCTCTAATAAAATCATTCTATTCTTCAAACTTTTTCAGTTGCTTTGATGTATTAATGCTTACTAAAACTCACATTATTTGCAGGAATTTTTTTTTGGTGTTGACAGCTCAGGGTGAATATCGAGTGCGCAGATGAAGCTCAGGGTGATTTTGACTTTTTCTTGTAGATTTTTTGATGTATTTTGTGTAGTTCTGTCATTGCTTATCGTTATATGATGTACCTGTCTAAATGTATGTGTATATGATATTTAATTTTAGATTAGGAGGTCTTTGGCTGATACTGCTGCTGGTCTTCAGCTGGTTTATGCAGTTGGCTGCTACTACTTCTGCTTCTGCTCTTGCTATGATACTGCCATAGGGATCTCTTTAGTTCTGCTGGGTTCTCTATGTGCATGCTGTTGCCGGTCCAATCCTAATTCTGCTGTACTGTTGCCTGGTTGGGCTTGATATTTAGGTTCTCTATGTGCCTGCTGCGTGTTACAGTTGCAGCTGTTCGGGTTTAGGCGAGTCCGATTTTCTGTTGCAGTACTTCTGCTGGTCTATGGCTTGACTGATGGGGCTGTTGCAGTACCTGTTGCAGCTGCTGTTTCTGCTGCTGGGTTGCTAAAATTATGGATGATGTCTATATGCTGCTGGGTTGCACTGATGCTGGTTTGCACTGCTGGTGTGCACTGCTGCTGCTGGGAGCCAGCTGATGGATTGCAGGGGGGTTATTGTTATTGTTTGTCCAATGGGGCGGCTGTGATGCTGTATTAGGGCTGGGTTCTTAGCTGGTGCAGTAGGTGGATCTGTGCTCACTGACTGCTGGTCTGTTGTCTGCTGTATGTTCTGCTATAGCAGGTGTTGTTGGTTTGAGTTTCGAGGCTACTGGCAGCTGCAGATTGAAACCAGGTGAAACAAGTACCCTTACCAGCTTGGGAGTTTTTACTGGTTTCCTTCAGTTTGGCTACCATGGGGCTTGCTGTCTGCTCTGTGTTCCAACTAAATTCTGTTGTTGTGCTGCTGTGCTACTTTTGGCATGGGTAGCACGTTGCTATCTGTAGTTTGGAATGGAGCTATAGCTGGTTTCATCCGTTTTTATTTGCAGAACTATATGTCTTTCTATCTGTTGATCCTCGGCAGCAACAGCTGCTGTTGCTGGGTCGGCCGCTGTGCTGCTGGCTTGTTGCTTCGGTCTTGGGCGAGCTGTTGTTGGTTGTGCTGGACTTTGTATAGTGTTGCAGAGTGTTTGGCTGCTACAATCGGCTGACAAATATTTGAGTTGTTTATGTCGGTTGCTAGGGCCTTGTAATCTTTTATAGTCGTGACATCGTAGGGCCTGTCCGATGATTTCTATGTTATATCATTATTGGGGTTTTCCCAAATGGTTGAACTATTGGCCTTAAGAAAGATGATTTTAAATAGTAGGGTTCAATAAAATGTTATTTTTATGTGCATCCGGTATTCAATCCAGTGCAGTGATTTCGTAAAAAAATTAATATGGTGCCATTGCAATATTTTGGCACCAAAAAGTGCTTTTTGATGCTAAAATAAAACCCAGTCTCCAGTGGTTGGTATTATTAGTATTATTATTATTATTATTATTATTATTATTATTATTATAATTATTAGTATTATAATTATTGTAATAAATTATTACTATTATTATCATTATTATAATAATAATTATTACTATTATTATCATTATTATAATAATAATTATTATTATTGTAATAATTATTAGTATTATTATTATAATTATTGTAATAAATTATTATTATTAAAATTATTACTATTATTATCATTATTATAATTATTATAATTATTATTATTATTACTACTACTATTATTATAATAATTATTATTATTATTATTTTTGTTATTAATATTATTATAATTACTATTATTTTATTATTATTATTATTATTATTAAAATTAATACTATTACTATTATTACTATTATTATTATTATTATTATTATTACTATAATTATTATTAGTGTTATTATTATTGTAATAAATTATTACTATTATTATCATTATTATAATTATTATTATTATTGTAATTATTATTATCATTATTATAATTATTATTATTATTGTAATAAATTATTACTATTATTATCATTATTATAATTATTATTATTATTATTGTAATAATTATTAGTATTATTATTATTATAATTATTGTAATAAATTATTATTATTAAAATTATTACTATTATTATCATTATTATAATTATTATTATTATTATTATTATTATTACTACTACTATTATTATAATTATTATTATTGTTATTATTTTTGTTATTAATATTATTATAATTACTATTATTTTATTATTATTATTATTATTATTATTATTAAAATTAATACTATTACTATTATTATTATTATTATTATTATTACTATTATCATTATTATTATAATTATTGTGATGTTAAAGGATGACTATAGTCATCATTGGTTCTATATTTAGAACCAGGTATATCATTTTGATATTTTAGAACTAATTATAGAATCGGGATGGATTTGTGTTTTTACCGAAAATTAATATAATTATTATTTTTATTATTATTTTTTTATTATGTTTATTATTATAATCATTATTTATTATTATTATTATTATTATCATTATTTTATTATTATTATTAATAAATAATTCATAATAATGAAAAATTAGAAAATCGGTATAACCGGTCCGGTTCGGTTTTTACCGAACCATAAAATCGTCGAACCGAAACCGGTATCGAAAAACTGGTATATACCGA
>CM035101.1:29338019-29410352 GCA_020205505.1 Panax japonicus | reverse complement strand
TTTTTTGGTCCGCCGGACTTGCTCTTTTTTATACTGAACCGACCGGTTCGGTTCGGTTCGGAAAACAGGAAAACCGAAAAAATTGAACACCCCTACCATTTGGTGCTATAATTTGATTATAGAACTCCGTTAATTACTTGAGTTGCACATTTAATAACTCGCACACTTATTATTAATTGAGCATATTGTGTTATTATGAGAACGCACTTATTAGAGTAAAAAAGAAAACTCCCTCTGTCCCAAATTAATCGCTCAGTTTTGATTTTTTAAAGTCAAGTTGACCATTTTTAAAACTAATCTTTTTACTATTTTTACTAAAATATAGGTGAAGAGATTATAACCAAAAGAAAATATATACAATTTATTACTAATCCTAATTTTTATAATTTTAGAAATATATTTATATATGCTTAATTATTAATTTTAAAAATAGTCAATTTAACTTAAAAAGGTCAAAACTGAGCAATTAATTTAGGACGGAGGGAGTATATTTTTTCTGTTGGCAAAAGTAAAAATATCAATGTGTACTATTATCTTAGAAAATATTGTAGTAGGTGTGAAAATACAATATTTATATCGTAGAATATTATTTTTATATATAATTTTGATATTTTTATATTATTTTTCCTTACAAAAAAGTTAAGTAAATCCCTCCTCCTCTTTTATAGAGAAACACACATAAAAATATAGAACTCACATTCTCAGCGTGTAGACTGTAGAGTTTCTGCGCGAAAGGAAAGCAATATGAAACAAATTTTCGCTCAATTCTTAGCCAATATTATTGAAGTTTTAAACCAGATAGATGCTAGCTCTCTACCAATTTGGTTTCCCTCCATTCCTTAGCCATAGTTTAGGCGGGAGAAATAAAAAAGTATCGCCAAATTTTGCCGCAATTAGAGAGATTGAGATTTGATTGTGTGGATAATGTTTCCTACGGGTGAAGGGATTATCATTAATCCCAAAATTTTAACCCAAACTCCATCTTTGCATCTTCAAATTTTCTCTTAATGTCCCAATTGCAGAAGCCCTAAATTTGAAGACCCAAAGACCCGTCAAATTTTTCAAAGGTATTTTTTCTAACAACTTTGTTCATCCTTATTCCATTAGTTGCTGTAATGATTCATATACATAGACAAGTATGTATATGTGTATTTGTTTGTGTAAGAGACCCAGTTCTTATACTTTTTGTAATTGAGCTATAATTGAACTGCTATGAATTGAAATAGAATAAAGGAGATAGGTTGGTTGTGTGGTGATATAAGGAGGCTAAAATGGATTGATAACACAAATAAAGAGGCATGAGAATGGTGATTTAAAACAGTGCATACATGGTGTTTGTCAAAAGTCCTCTATGGACTGTTTTGGTTAAAAACCAAATATTAAATAAAAACAAAGTTTGAGATTGATTTATAAATTACTTGTGATGTTTAATAAGGATTGCACAGAAATGTTTAATAAAGATTACTTTGTGGTGTAAATATAGTTTCTGATTATACAAATGCAAGAGTCTTTGACTGTGCACATATACGCACACTACAATTATAGCGTAGTTCATATAAATGTTAATATTTATACTTGCTGTTTCTTGGGTATTAGCATTTACAAGATTTATAGTAAAGTCAGTAATCAACTGCAATATATTTATAAATTATTTAATATAATATAATGTAATGTTTAGTTACTTATGGGGCAACTCAGTTGGTAAAGAAGGTACATGGAATTTTGAAAACATAAGTCATATACAATACCAAATCGGAAAAGGCAAAATCATTGTAATAATATAATAGGTTGTGTTCACCATTCTTTCTAAGGTAAACTATAAAAAAAGACAAATTATAAACTCAAAAATAAAGCAAGTTGACTGAATAAAATCACTTTATAAAAGCAACCAAGTGTGAGTATTATCTCCTTTAATTACATCTATGAAGTTCAAAGCTTTATTTGGTTGATTACTTGTTCATTTTGTTAGATTTTTTAGGAAACCAGGCAAATAGTTAACCTGCTATGCAGTTTGGTTAACTGGAGAACTGTAGCAGGTTATAGTATATCACTTCATGTCTGGCCCTGCATTTTTGTGGGGAAAAAATTTCATGGGATGTGCTAACTTTTGATTATGGCATAACTTTTAGTCCTGGATATACATGGTATTTCAATATCATGGCCATGAAGCTGATTTTATATGCAAGGCATGTTTGTGAATTTATTCTGATTGTAGTTTTCAAGGACAGTCTTTTGATAATCTAGTCTCTTGTTAAATGTATCAACTATAGGTTATTGGTGTCTTTTTTTCCCAAGCTTATTGTATGGTTCCGACAATTTGGAAGTATTGCTGTGCTTGTTGGTATGAAATATTGTGTTTTCTTTTATAAGTTTAATTACATGGAATTTGGAAGACATTTATGCTTGTTGATGCATTGTATGTTATTTAAGATGTGAGAACTCCACATAAGCATATACTCTGAATTGAACTAATGTAAAAATGCTGGTATCTCTCTAGACACATACACCCATCATGGAATTAAAGGACAGAAAAACCTTTAGTTACTTTAAGTAATCCTCATTCCGAGGAATAAAGCCTTTACATTTACATGCACACTAAAAAGATCAAGGATACTTGAACAATTCAATAAAAGTTTTTGAACTAATAAAGCAAGAGTAAACATATATTACTATGATATTTTTTCATCTTAATGCTCACTAGAATGGTATGTATAATCCAATTCTAATAGTTTTAATTTAACTTTTTTTTCTTACAGGTTTTATAAATGGCTCCTGGAAGTGGACACAAACTGAAAGTGAAAAGCAATGCAAACAAGACTAAACAAATTCTCATTGATCGTAATTCTAAGCTAGTTGATTCGATAACTCACAGAGGTATCAAAGGACGTTTTAACAAAGAAAATATGGCTCCTGATGGTGGGAAATCTAATACAGAAAAGGAACCATTTGTAATACTTAAAGCCCATAATATTTCATCCAAAGGTATTGAACATGCTACTAAAAATCAGACCACGGCACAAAACTCTACATTTCCAACAATTCAAAGGCTTGAAATTCCATTAAATCAGAGTACAGGAATTCCAACAACTGAAAATCATGAAACTCCAACAACAGAAGGTCCTGAAATTCCATCAAATGAGCAAGCCCCATCTACTGAAACAAGTCTTGAAACAGGTATGAATTCTCTTTTTTTTTCTTAAAAAAAAGTATACTAAGTTCTGAAGTAGCTAATAATCCTATTTATAATGTATGCAAAACAAATACTATAACATGTAATGTTCATACAGCTAACTCTAAGAAAAGGAGTCGTGGTCCAACAATGGGCAAAGGGATTATGAAGTCATTTGTTGCTTCAGGGAGCAAAATGAAGATTAATGTGGATCCATTCATAGGAAGACCTATAAATGGAGATGAATCTGCAAAGCTTGCAAGTCAAATTGGCGTAGTAACTCGAGATGTCCTTCCATTGCCCAAAAGGTGGAAAGACGTAGATGAGGAAAAGAGTTTGGAACCAGGCTTTGATCATATAAATGTATATATCGAAACTAATAACTTTTTTATTATATCAATTTATTTTTCTCGTCATCTAAAATATGCTTATATGATATGTAGATCCACATGGATGTTAATGTTGATGCTCCAGGAGTGAAACAATGTTTGATTGATAGGCTGAAATCTAGTAGCCGACAAAAGCGTTACAAGTTGCATATGCACTATAAGAAGTTTGCAACTTTGGTAGAGGCTAAGAATAACAAGCCTTCTTTTTGTCCTTGTATAAAAAATTGGGAAGCATTGTGCGACTATTTTGCAACACCCAAATTTAAGGTAATAATACAGAAACTTAACATGTTTAAATGTTAAGGTTCAGTGTTTAGGTTATAGCTATAGGTTTGTAACATTACTTACAATGTCATTGTTTTTATAGCACACAAGTTTTGTGAATGGTAGGAATAGAAGACAGGTGAGAGCTCCACATATTTCAGGCAGAAAGCCATTTACTGTTCGTCGACACGAGATTGTAAGTGTTTTAAACTTGTACTTTTGTACTACTTTCATTCTAATAAACTTGTACTTTTGTTCTACTCATTTTCTGTTATAATATTCTTACATGATCCGAAGAATCTTTAGCTATATTTACAACATGTAGGAATTAAAAATGATCCCACAGTAAAACTCATCAAGGTGAACCATCTTGGGTCTATTAGTTAAACATCTGTTTTCATTTAATACGTATACTTTGCATATATTTGTATGAAAAATACAAATTATATAAACAGAATGTTGATAAGAGGTGACGCTGACTCGCTGTAGTAAACTACACAGCAAGTCTCATTTGATTATATACTAATGAATTGTATCATTATGATAGATGTTTACATTCAAGATTAAGAGAAACAAAAAAGTGAAATATGCAAGTAAGAAGGCCAATCAAAAGGAAAAATACCTTTCCCGATAATTAAACCGAACTGGTTCCAGGTAAGCATATTAAAAGGCTCCAACTTAGTGAAATTAAGTATGAGAGCAACAGGTAGGAAAATCAGAATGTTGAATAACCCAAGAAAACCAAGGAATTGTGTCATACTGACATGTCCATTTTTTCCATCGTCTTCATCCGATAATTGTTTACGAATTAGTGTGCTATAAGCAAAAAAGAAAGTAACTTACAAAAGAGCAAGGATGTATCCAAGAACACTAATCAGCTTCACCCAAGTGAACGTCTCACCCAAGAATAAAGAGAGAAAATAAGTAATCGAAAAGAGAATAAAGAGAGAAAAACATGATAAAACAGTAAATTTTCGTCAAAAGACCCAAAGAGGAAAGCTTAATCACAAATATGGTTGTAATCTTTTTTCTTCCTTTTAATATATTTTAAATTTAGCAAAAAAAAAACCTTTAATTGATGCATAATTCTAATGTATTTGGCACATTTTTTCATGTCCTAGTCTCAAAAGGAGCTAAATGGAGATCCTTGTGATATGATTGATTTGTATAAATGTACGCATTATTCAGAGAAAAAGGGTTGGTCATCCAAAGTGGCAGAAGAGAATTGGGTAACTTTCATATCTATTTGTTTAAAATCCAGTCTTTTCTATGTTAATGATTGTAATTAATTCTATATACCTTCTTACATCCATGTGTTTTAAATGTATAAATGTTTACGTCGATTTTTTTATTGTCAATTATATAAATAAATATTAGCGATAATTCTTTTCACAACTACGTGAATAAATATTAACAATAATCTTTTTTGCAATTACATAAATAAATATTAACAATAATCTTTTTAAAAAGATATGTTATAAACTAAATTTTCTTATAATTTTATCCAATAATATGTATTGATATGATTCATAATTCCAATTGGGGATATATCTCTTGGCAATACCTGCAACTCAAATTTTAATTTATATACGTCCATGACAACCACGTGCTCAAAGGAAAAGGTAAACAAACTAAAGCAAGTCAGGTTTGAACGGAGAGGAACAAGCCTCACTTGCACCTTACTACTTGTTTTCCCCAAATCTCTCTCCTCTATCTACACAGCTTCTAGCTAGGGTTTGTTTTCTGTCTCACGACTCAGGTACTTACGTGCTCCCTTTCCTCCCTCTTATCATATATGGGTTACTCAATTATATGGATTTAACTGATTTAGATTGAATTTGTACTGAACTTTCCTTTTCCGTTGGAAATGATTAGATTCTTATTGTCTTCAATTAATTCGATATTGAAATTTGTTTAAAATCCAGTCTTTTCTATGTTAATGATTGTAATTAATTGTATATACCTTCTTACATTCATGTGTTTTAATAGGAGTTGATGAAAAAAAAGCGAGATCAATATAGAGAAGAAGGATCTGAGAAGAACACAGATGAAATAGTGTTGGAGGTTCTTGGCCATGGATCTAGTTACATTAAAGGCCTTGGGTATGGTCCAAAACCTCCAAGCAGGCGCATCACATCATCTGATTTAGCTACCCAACAAGTCCAAAAGGAACTTCAAGATACACAACAAAAGCTACAAATGTCTAACTCTCAAGTAAATGATCTTAAGACACAAGTGGCTGAATTTGAGACTGAAGTGTCTGATTTGAAAACTCAATTGGTTGATCAAGGTGCAAATATCAACAAACTTATGGCAATAATGGCTGCTAATGGGATGAACATATACTAGAGAAAAATATCATGTAAGTAATAAATACTTTTAAACTTCAATTAAGCTTTCAAATGTTGCTTTCCATGGTTGAATTTGTGTTAATGCAGATTTTTGATATTATACGAAACTTTATAAATGAGTGAATAATGAACTCTGAAGTAATGATAGTATAAAATGAATTTGTATGTGGATTTTTTTTCATTCCCAAAAAATTAGTTTAAATCAGTAACAATCTCTCTTTTACCTCCTTTTTTTCAATTGTCTTGCATCATAAATTTGCTATAAAAGAATTATTCTAGATAATGTTTCCTTCACTTTCTATTAAAATATTTTGAATTTGGTATATGATGTGTTGAATTCTTACAAATGTTAGATTTTCTTATTTATTTTCCTCCTTTTAGGACAAACATGAATTTTATTTATACTGCTATAGTTTTTTGTTTGGATTATTGTTGTAGCAAACAAACTTAGTTGGTCTAATTTGGTGGTTTGCTTTATCTTTGCTCAAAAAGTGATTCCTGTTAATGTTTTAATTCCTGTTGTTGGTTGTTGGGTTACTGTTCTCTATTGTTGGGCTTTTTTGGGTGTTGTGTTGCTGCTAATGTGTGTTACAGTGCTCAGGCTTGTTATTGGTTAGATACATAGGCTCTATTATAGAAAGATGAATATTAAAATTCCATGATTAGGTAACTGCAAAATTGAGTAACTAATTGTTGAACAACATGCATCTGTTTAGGAAACATCAGAATATAACTGCAAAATTGCAAAGAGCATGCATCTGTTTAATAGTTGTTCAATATTTTTCGTAAATGGTGCTCACTACTTCACACTGATATTTTAGTACTGACATAATTACTTCTTCACTTGTGCAGGAGGTCTTGGGTTGCTTTCCTTTCCTCAAGCTTCTCGGTTAGTTTAAAACTTGCTCTAATAGTTCTCATATTTTGGAATTCATAAATATATCTCTCTGCACATGGGACAACTTTCTTGAAGTCTATTTTCATATTACAGCTTCAACCAGAATCCGATTCTGCAGACCCTCTAAATTCTATGGATATTGATTTTGGTTGCTATAATGCTAGTATACCTATAGTTCTGGAAAATTCACAATTTATTATTTAAACATTCTTTCTTTATATACATTTTTTTTAATTTCATAATTATTTGATTGATTTATGTCTATGTTTTTTTGATTTGCAGATAGAATTTTTTCTGGAAGGTCAATAACCACAAGGTTGAAGGTTTTAATTAAGCATTTTCTTAGGATATGGATTTTAGAATTTCAGCTTTTTGGATTATATAATTTGGTTTTGTGGTACTTAGATTATTTAAGCAACTGTTTATTGCCTAGCTAGTTGAGTATTTTGTTAAATCAGTGAATCTATTATTTTTTTATAAGATAATTACTTTTTATTTTAAATGTTTATTGCCTTTTGTCTCTTATATTATATACAGGTGTAAAGTTGATTTAAAAAGCTCACTAAATATATTATATTCTTTTTATTGAAAATTGTTAATGTAACAATACATTTTGAATGTCAAACAACTTAATATGACAACCACATCATCACGATTTATAATTATTTATTGGCAAATAATATTAGGTCAATGAAAATTAAAATTTAATGACGAATAATATTAACTCTTTATAATTAATAGTATTGTCATTATATATATTCATTTAGTTATGAAAAATGATCTTGTCACTAATATTAACTTTTTGGTGACAAATTATGCCGTCACTATTATATATAATTTAGTGATGACTTTTAATTTTGTAACTATTAATAGATCTTTATGTGACGAGTTCTATTGTCACCATAAGTATTCAATTAGTGACAGAAAAAAATGTGTCATAAAAATTAACTCTTTGGTGACAAACTATATCGTCACTGTTATATATTCATTTAGTCACAACAACTAATTTTGTCACTATTAGTAACTCTTTTTGTGACGATATGTACCGTCACCATAAGTATTCAATTAGTGACATTGAAAATTGTGTCACAAAAAATAACTCTTTGGTGACAAATTATTTTGTAATATTATTTAAAATATGAAATGACAACGACATAATTGTCATGTTAAATATATTATTAGGTGACGAATTATTTTGTCGTCATTTATTTTGCTTATTTTTGGTGACGATAAACACAATAACATGACAAATGAATAATCATAAATATGACAATATTGTCGTCATTAAAATTAGATGATTTGAATAGTGTAAAATATTTTCGTCACTAAAACTATATCATTTAATGACGAAAAATGATTTTTGTCATTTAATGCACCAAGTTTTGATGACGAAACATAATATAGAGTGACGAAATTTTCATTTAAATAGTGACGCTATTAACGTCACTAAAAGTAATTAACTATAGTGACAATGATGTAGATCGTCACTATAAGTTGAAACATTTAGTGACGACATCAAATAGTGTCATTTATACCTAATACCACGCTCATACGGTGACGGTCTTTGTGACGATTAACATTCGTCACCAAATGTTTTAGTGACGAAAAATGAATTTTATGTGACATATTTTATCGTCATTTTTTGTCTGATTTCTTGTAATGATAGTTGTGGGTAGTATTTATAAATTTTACAAAGTATGCAAGTTGTTATATTATATTCGATTGGTCAGGGAATATTCTTTGTGTCGGAAAATATTCGTACGACGGTACAATTATTGGTGGACCCAACAACGTAATTATTGTCGGATTGAGAAAACGACAAAAATATTTTATTGAAAATAACGGCGGAAGTTTTACCGTTGATATTGTTGAACTACTGGGTAGTAAAAGTACAGTAATATGCGTTGTTGCATAGTAGCACACGGTATTGATTATTGATATTTATGTGAGAAGTCGCTCAGTTCGATTCAATTATTGTCGATTAATAATATGAATTATTATAGCGATGATGACGTTTTGTTTTATTCGTATTATTAATGTAATAAAACAGAAACATCTTTTTATATAAAACAGAATACTTTATTAAAGTTATTCTATAAATAGAATATATTATATTTTATTATGCATACTGTTGCATAGTGTTTTGTATAGTGTTGCATAGTCTTTGCATAGTTAAAATCTTTTTATATAAATAGTAATATATTATATTTTATTTAAAAGATTTTTCTTTAAATATGGACCGTAAGATTAAAGTAAATCAATCTGGACCGTTCATGGATTAGTTACTATGCATTCCATTTTCCTATAAATAGAAGCTCATTCCTTCATTATTTTCTTACGAATTCACTGAAACTCTAGAGAGAGAAATTATAAGGAGAAAGAAGAAGAGTATTCTGCTACTTTACTACTTCTATATCCAGTTTCTTTTACGGTAAGGGGTGTTATTCTTTCTTATTCATGAAGAGAACCGTTGTTATTCTATTTCTTATTATTCTGTTAGAATAACTTGTATACGCGGTCTACCCTATACCTGGTGACATTCTTCTATTATTCTGTTGGAACATCCTGTCTGTGTGTTTTACATCAGACCTGGTTTCGTCTTTATTGTTATTCCGTTTGAACATCCTGTCTGTGTGTTTTACACCAGACCTGGTTCCGTCTTTATTATTATTTCGTTTGAACATCATGTCTGTGTGTTTTACACCAGACCTGGTTCCGTCTTTATTATTATTCCGTTGGAACATCCTGTCTGTGTGTTTTACACCGGACCTGGTTCCGTCTTTATTATTATTCCGTTGGAACATCTTGTCTGTGTGTTTTACACCGGACCTGGTTCTGTCTTTATTATTTTTCCGTTGGAACATCCTGTCTGTGTGTTTTACACCGGACCTGGTTCCGTCTTTACTATTCTGTTGGAACATCCTGTCGGTGCAAATTTTGCCTGACCTGGTTCCGTTATTATTATTCTGTTGGAATAACCTGTCGATGCGAAGTACCGCATGCATGGTGATTTCTTTTGTTATTCTATTATTTATTATACTCAGTCGGTTAAAGTTTTGACTTCTATACTCAATGAAATTAGTAGAATATCCTTGATATTTGCGCTTCATCCAGTATCCTTTCATGGAAATATTCTTCTAATCATTCTTGAATTTTACTCTACAAAACAGTATCATGTTGACAATTTGGACGTTAATAATTTCTGGATAAAATAATTCTTGAACTTGTTTTATTGAATTCTTATATCATTGTCATCATCCTCATGTTTATGTTCTATTGAAAGTCATCTGTGGCCTGTAGTGCATAGATGGACTTGGTATGATTATGACCAGGGATTATTCGGTATAATCATGATCGTAATATTACAAATGATGTGAAAAAAATCCTCATTGGCCCGTAGTGCATTGATGGACAGTTTTTGGTATGATTATGGCTATGGATTCTCTTTGGCCGTAGTGCAAAGATGAATTATTTTATGGCATGATCAGGACCGTTGATGAAAACACGATTTTCTTTAGCCCGTAGTGCATGGATAATTTGTGGTCGTGATACTAAAGAATTCCTTGGCCTGTAGTGCAGGGATGATTTAATGATGTGGATTATTTATTGAGCTGAGTCTCAGCGATAAAAGTGATGAAAAACTTTTTAAATTATAAAAGATAGTAGATTCTATTCTCTACTTGACTCTTTTAATGGATTGCTTGTTCCGCTGCAGTTAAACTTGATGTCTATTGTATTTTATCAGTTTAACATTGTTGGAGGCTAATGATAATTTATTCTGCATTATCTTAGTCATAATATTTCTTACTGGGCTAGTTGAGCTCACCCTTTCTTTCACAGTTCTCTTCAGGAAATGAGAACATAGCAGGGACTAGTTGGGGAACGGAGTGGCGGTCCAGAGGATAGCATTAGTAGTCCTCACTATTCTGTGAAATAGTGTATTAATAATTGTAATGAGGACTCTTTTTGAGTTTGTATAATCTCTAGTAGACAATAATTGTATTCAAACTCACAGTTATGTTTTGTTCTATTGTACACGACAGTCATATTAGTAAGTTATATTTGAATTATGTACCATGCATCTGACGACCCAAGATGGGTGATGTATACCTAATTTTGGGGGCGTCACAGTTGGTATCAGAGCTTAGGGTTATGATCCCTGGCTAAGATGTGAGATAAGAACTAGGAGGGGAGAGACGGTGAATTCCTTCGCTAGTATGACCTACCTAAGTTTATTTGGTATTTAATTGGTCGATCAAAGTATAGGGATAATATGTGATATGTTAATTAACCCTTGTTTTGTGGTAGTGTTTGAAAATGGCATCCGAGAATGTTGAGATTATCAATGGAGCATAGGAGACCGTTGAGTCTCCACAGATTAATAATAAGGATAATGTGCAACTAGAGGACAATACTCCTCATGAAAATAATAACACCGATGAAATGGTGAATGATGGAATGGTCAGAGAATTTATGCAATTCATGCAACAACAGGCGAAGGCAGCACATGTCCAAAATGCAGGTAGAAATACTGATAACTCTCGGACGGTCACCACTAAGCAGTTCAAGGAGCTGGGACCACCGGAGTTTTTGGGAAATCCAGAACCACTTAAGGCGGAGACATGGATAAATCAGATTACCAAGATATTTGATGTCTTAGAATGCTCAGAGGAGCAAAAGGTTCCATTCGCCACCTTTATGTTGCGTAAAGAAGGAGATCATTGGTGGGAATCTGTAAAACGTACCCAGCCTGACGCACTCAAGATGTCTTGGGAGGAGTTCCAAGAATTATTCAATGACAAGTACTTTCCTGAAAGTATTCGTCACATGAAGGAGGTAGAATTCATCAAGCTGGAGCAAAACAATATGACCGTGTCGCAGTACGAGGCTAAGTTTGCGGAGTTATCCCGGTTTGCATCCCATTTGGTCGATAATGAGGAGCGAATGACGCGAATGTTTTTGCGAGGTTTGAAACTCGATATACGTCAATACCTCATTTCTCACAAACTTTGTTTATATTCAGATATTGTGAATAGGGCTCAGTTAATGGAGCGCGATAATGAGTCATCACAACCAAAAGGTAATGACCAGCAACACGATAATAATCATACCGGTGGCAATGGCCATCGGAACAATGATAACTATCGCGGGGGAAATTATCATGCCAAGAATGGTAACCACTTCGGTGGTAATCATGGCCAAGATAATAGAAATGGACATTTCAAGAAGAGGAGATTCAACAATGATGGAAAGATGTCAGCACCAGCAACCGTTGTTAGGAAAGGAGAAAGACCACCTATCATATGTTTCAAATGCGGACAGGAGGGACACATCCGTCCAAACTGTACGCAGCAATCCAAAGCGTGTTTTAATTGCGGAAGAAAAGGTCACCTAGCTCGATTTTGTCGTATGGTGAAGTCAAGTCCAGCTGGGATAGTGATGCAAAAGGATGTCCCAGACAAGCCAAAGGCGGTAGTTTAAGAGATAGCATTTTCTCTCGTGACGACGAACCTGAATAAAATTATCACGGGAAAGTTAATCATAAGCTCTTACGAAGTCTATACCGTGTTAGATACCGGTTCTACTCACTCTTTTATTTCACCTAGTTGTGTTCAATGTTTGTACTTACTCCGAAGAAGTTAAACTTTGATTTATCTATTAAAACTCCATTGGGAGAAACCTTCGTTACCTCCACTGTTTATAAATTTTATTTGATTCAAATCGACACTTCCACTTTACGTGTTGATCTTGTCTCTTTGAAAATACTTGCCTTTGATGCGATTTTAGGAAACGATTGGTTAACTACTCATCTTGTTTTTCGTAAGGTTGTTAGCTTTCATATTCCTAACCAACCTATTACGCGAATCCAAGCAACCAAACCACTAAATTCAATCATTGTTATATCCAGCCATAAGTAAAGAGCCCCGATCCTTTTGTTGATGACTTCCTTGTGTGGAATGCACCAAAGCTCGTGAATGACGATAACAAGTTGATAGGTATCATTGTGAGGTGCTATCTAGGTTAAGGGATAAAAGTCACAGTTGGTATCAATGTGACGTACTATCCAAGTCTTGGATGTGAGTAATAGTTTTGAATGATATTTTTATCATTAATAAATCTCTTGACGTATTCCTGAAGACTTCTTAGCCTACCCCAGAGCGTGAAATCGAATTTTGTATTGACACCAATACAAAACCCATTTCTTAAACACTCAAAATAATTTTTTCAACTAAAACGAAAGTAACATGCACCAAGGACGTTGACTCGAGCTGTTGAAGATTACGATCGTACTATTCAATATCATCGTGGAAGAGCGAACGTGGTAGCGGACGTGTTGAGTAGAAGATCGTATGCGTTTACAAGTGCGATGTTGTTAACACAAAGACTCATTTCGTATAACTTGCAAATGATGAAGATAGAGTTAAAGACTCTAGGGACCCACGTGAAGATAACGAATATACGAGTAAAATTGACTTTAATCGATAAAGTTAAAGACGCTCAAGCTACATACTCGAATCTTATGAATGTGAAGAAGAAGGTTCAAGAGGGTGTTATTTTAGAAGCAAGAGTTGCTGAAGAGAGGAAATCTCAACCCTCGATTTAATTGGCCCATTTGAAATCCTCGATTGAGTAGGAACTGTGGCTTATAGACTCGTTTTACCGCCAAATATATTGCGTGTTCATAACTTTTTTTTTTCGTATCGATGTTACGTAATTATGTGGACGACCTGAACCACATTGTTAATTTAGAACCGGACGAGATAGCGGATGATTTAACGTTTGAAGAGATACGTGTTACAATCTTGGATAAGAAGAATCGTATTCAACACTCAAAGGTTATATCTCAAGAGTTAGAATTTGAAGTGAAGTCAAGGTATCCTCACCTGTTCGGCATACCAGGTACGTACGTAAATTTCGAGGGCGAAATTCCATAAGGAGGGGAGATTGTGAAACCCCAGATTTTATGAATAAAGAATTAATTTTCTCGAAATAATTTTTTTATATTATGGTGTGAATTTGAGATAATATTATAGTTGTGGGTAGTATTTATAAATTTTGCAAAGTATGCAAGTTGTTATATTATATTCGATTGGTCAGGGAATATTCTTTGTGCCGGAAAATATTCGTACGACGGTACAATTATTGGTGGACCCCACAACGGAATTATTGTCGGAATGAGAAAATGACAAAAATATTTTATTGAAAATAACGGCGGAAGTTTTACCGTTGATATTGTTGAACTACTGGGTAGTAAAAGTACAGTAATACGCGTTGTTGCATAGTAGCACACGGTATTGATTATTGATATTTATGTGAGAAGTCGCTCAGTTTGATTCAATTATTGTCGATTAATAATATGAGTTATTATAGCGATGATGACGTTTTGTTTTATTCGTATTATTAACATAATAAAACAGAAACATCTTTTTATATAAAATAGAATACTTTATTAAAGTTATTCTATAAATAGAATATATTATATTTTATTATGCATAGTGTTGCATAGTGTTTTGCATAGTGTTGCATAGTGTTTGCATAGTTAAAATATTTTTATATAAATAGAATATATTATATTTTATTTAAAAGATTTTTCTTTAAATATGGACCGTAAGATTAAAGTAAATCAATCTGGACCGTTCATGGATTAGTTACTATGCATTCCATTTTCCTATAAATAGAAGCTCATTCCTTCATTATTTTCTTACGAATTCACAGAACTCTAGAGAGAGAAACTATAGAGAGATAGAAGAAAAGCTTTTTGCTACTTAACTTTTCTTTTCCTATATCCAGTTTCTGTTACGGTAAGGGGTGTTATTCTTTCTTATTCATGAAGAGAACTGTTGTTATTCTATTTCTTATTATTCTGTTGGAATAACTTGTATACGCGGTCTACCCTATACTTGGTGACATTCTTCTATTATTCTGTTGGAACATCCTGTCTGTGTGTTTTACACCGGACCTGGTTCCGTCTTTATTATTATTTCGTTGGAACATCCTGTCTGTGTGTTTTACACCAGACCTGGTTCCGTCTTTATTATTATTCCGTTGGAACATCCTGTCTGTGTGTTTTACACCGGACCTGGTTCCGTCTTTATTATTATTCCGTTGGAACATCCTGTCTGTGTGTTTTACACCGGACCTGGTTCCGTCTTTACTATTCTGTTGGAACATCCTGTCGGTGCAAATTTTGCCTGACCTGGTTCCGTTATTATTATTTTGTTGGAATAACCTGTTGATGCGAAGTACCGCATGCATGGTGATTTCTTTTGTTATTCGATTCTTTATTATACTCAGTCGGTTAAAGTTTTGACTTCTATACTCCATGAAATTAGTAGAATATCCTTGATATATGCGCTTCATCTAGTATCCTTTCATGGAAATATTCTTCTGATCATTCTTGAATTTTACTCTACAAAACAGTATCATGTTGACAATTTGGACGTTAATAATTTCTGGATAAAATAATTCTTGAACTTGTTTTATTGAATTCTTATATCATTGTCATCATCCTCATGATTATGTTATGTTGAAAGTCATCTGTGGCCTGTAGTGCATAGATGGACTTGGTATGATTATGACCAGGGATTATTCGGTATAATCACGACCGTAATATTACAAATGATGTGGAAAAAAATCCTCATTGGCCCGTAGTACATTAATGGACAGTTGTTGGCATGATCATTACCATTAATGAATACACAAATATTCTTGGCCCGTAGTGCATGAATAATTATGGTCGTGATACTAAAGAATATCCTTGGCCGTAGTGCAGGGGTGATTCGATGATGTGGAATATTCATTAAGTTGAGTCTCAGCTATAGCAGTGATGAAAAACCTTTTAAATCATAAAAGATAGTAGATTTTATTTTCTACTTGACTCTTTTAATGGATTGCTGATTCTGCTGTAGTTAAACTTGATGTTTATTTTATTTTATCAGTTTAACACTGTTGAAGGCTAATGATAATTTATTCTGCATTATATTAGTCATAATATTTCTTACTGGGCTAGTTGAGTTCACCCTTTCTTTCACTGTTCTCTTCAGGAAATGAGAATATAGCTGGGACGAGTCAGGGAACGGAGTAATGGTCCAGAGGATAGCATTAGTAGTCCTCACTATTCTGTTAAATAGTGTGACAATAATTGTATTGAGGACTCCTTTTGAGTTTGTATGATCTCTAGTAGACAATAATTGTATTCAAACTCACAGTTATATTTTGTCGTATTGTACACGACAGTGGTATTAGTAAGTTGTATTTGAATTCTGTACCATGTATCTGGCGACTCAAGATGGGTGATGTATACCTAATTTTGGGGGCGTCACAGTCCTCCTATCAGGCTTATCATGAATCCATTAGCAAAACGCCCCTTGATAATGTTGATCCTAGTATCCCGGTAGCCGAGGATCCGATCAAGAAGCGCCATAGAAATTTGGTATTTCGTCGTACTATTCTCATTTTTTTTATTATTGCTTGAACATATCATTGAGTAATTATTTCCTTTATTATTTTTTTTCAGGTTACCGTGGTCGATGAAGATGATGATGATGATGTTCCTCTTGGGTTAATGTATAGTACTACAAATGAGGCTTCCACGGCGGCTTCCACTAGTCATGAGCCCGTCCAACCTATCCTTGTTGATATTGAGTCATCTACTCATCGCAATGATTATGTTAGTCTGGATGCTAAGGTTACTTTGTCTGATGTGAGCTCGAGTCTTTCTGTGGGTGATACAACAATTTCTTCAAACCTTCATATGTCTGCTCCTCATGATGAGTCTGAAGATGTTAAGGGAGAATCATTCTGAAACTATTGGTGATGTTCATCCTCCCTGAAAGGATTCTACCGAGTTGCTGATTGCTCGGGAAGGCATTGTTGATAGTACTTTGGGTGGGTTGAATGACATTCCCCTTTCTGTGGAATCTCCTGACTCCTTTTCCATTGACTATATTGTGAGTATCCTTCTTTAATCCACAAGTGATTTGTCTTGAATTTTCTTTCCTCTTTTTCTTTAAAATATATTGTGCTTTGACATTTTGTTTTCAGAGCGAGAGGATAAAAGATTTGTATTTGCCTATTGAGGCACTCGCGTTATTTGATGCTCTCCGTCCGGATGTTGCCCACTCGCCATATAGTGACCTTGGTTATCCTCCAGGTGACCAAGGCTTTGAGGAATCCTTAGTCGTACAATATCTTTCTGCTCCTCCATCCCTGGTCTCGGCAGATTCTATGGTGGCTTCTAAAGTAGCTCCTGCCAGAGCTTCCTTCAATCCAAGCGGGGATCTTGTTTCATGGAGGGGTTTCCAGATATCAGCTTCTAGTCAGGAAAGTCTGGAGCGTCTCCTAGCTCGGTTCCCACGGATGCTTGACCGACTGATTGTTAAGGCGACTTCCTTTCAGACCTTCTTCCTAGATCAGCTCGCAGGCCTTGTTCATGGGTTGCACACTCTTTCCTTATATTCGTTACGATTCGAGGACCTGAAGCAATTTAGTGATGATGTAGACGACCTTGCATCCGTGGCTGTTGACATGTCTCCTTTTCGTACTGGGCTGGATCTTCTCAAGTTTAGTTTTAATATTGTTGCGCTACGTTCGGAGGTTGCTATACGTAAGTGTGAAGATGAATCCTTTTCAGTGCAGCTTTCTGATCTTGACGAAGCCGCAAACAAATTGAAGATTCAGTCTCAAGATTTAAAGAACCAGCTTCGGGACATAGAGTGCCAGCGGCGGGACTTGGAGTTAACTACCCAACAGGTTAGGGAGTTAAAAGCTGTAAATCTGAAGATTCAAGACGCTGTCATTGATAACTTGTAGACTTTAGCTATGCCTCCACTTCAGTTTGATATGTCTTGGCCTTTAGATCATGACTTGTTGTAGTAGTTTTTTTTTCGATTTTCTATTTCAGAAACTCATTTACACATATTCCATTTATCAGAACATGGTTTCTTTAACCTTGTTGATTGCCTTTAATTTTTGAATGATTCCTCAAAACTCAATATTTATCATTGAATCTCAAGTTATTCAAATTAATATTCTAAGACAACAAAAGGTATTATAAGAAAACATGAATTTGGTCAAAAAAATGTATATATATATTTTCACAAACTAACACTTGAATTTATACTCTCTCTTTTTTTTAAAAGAAAAATAAAAAAAACATTCAAGTATAAGTGAAAGTTTGTCAATTTATTGACAATAAAATTTGCTTTTAACAAAAAGCATAACGTTTCATATACTAAATCTTGCTTTTGTCAAAGAAAGCATAACGTTTTCCACTTTTAGAGATAAATTGTAACTTTCTTACTTTTGTCGAATAAAGCATAACGTTCTCCGCTTTTAAAGATAAAGTGTAACTTTCGGGTTTGAGGGCTTATACTCAGGTGCCTCAGTCACTTTTGAAGTTGAAAGTGTAACTTTTGAGGGCTGTTAGTCAGGTGTCTCGCTCACTTTTGAAGTTAAAAGTGTAACTTTCGAGGGCTGTTAGTCAGGTGCCTTGATCACTTTTGAAGTTGAAAGTGTAACTTCTGAGGGCTGTGAGTCAGGTGCCTCGATTACGTTTGAAGTTGAAAGTATAACTTTTTGTGATGCTCTTCTCATGTATAATATTTCTTTACCCACTTTAAGTTTAATGGACCTGAGACAGCATCTAATCCCACAAGAGATATCTTGCAATACCCGCTTTTGGAGATCTCTCGTACCCTATACGGGCCTTTCTATTTGGGGTAAAATTTGGTGGTTGGGGTTCCCCTCATGACTTGAGTTGCCGTTTTTAGCACTAGGTCTCCCACCAGAATTTGTCGTGGTACAACTGCGGTATTGCATTGTCGTCGCAGTCTTTCGTGGTACCGTTCAAGCTTTTATTTAGCCTTGTCTCAGAAGTCGCCTAAGGCCTCCAGGGCGACTGGTCGGCTCTCTTCCTCGACTAAGCTTCGAAGTCTCATTCGAGCCGAAGGTATTTCTATTTCGGCGGGCAAGATAGCTTCTTCACCATAAACCAAAGCGTATGGGGTTTCGCATGTAGGCTTTCTTTTTGAAGTTCGATATGCCCATAATGCTATTGGTAGTTGTTCTGCCAATTTCTTCGGATAATCATCTAGGGTTTTTGATAAGATTTTTATCAAAGTTTTGTTTATCGCTTCTACTTGTTTGTTACTTTTCGGGTAGTAGGGTGATGATTTGTAATGTTTTACCCTATATCTTTCCATCAGATTTTTGATGTCCCTATTGATGAAGGGAGTTCCATTATCCGACAAAATGATCTTCGGGATCCCGAAACGGCAAATGATGTGCTCCTTGATAAAATTTACAACGGCTGGTCCCGTGGACTTCTTTAAGGGTACTGCTTCCACCTACTTTGTGTACATCTCGGTGGCAGTTAAAATCCATATATTACCCTTGGAATTAGGGTGAACAGAACCTATAAGATCCATTCCCCATGTATGAAAGGGCCATGGTGTTGCTAAGGTTCGCAAATCCACGGCGGGAGCATGGATCAAATTTCTATGTATTTGACAAATGTGGCACTTTTTAACAAATTCTAGACAATCTCCTTCCATCTTTGGCCAATAGTAACCATGATCCTTGTGCATTTGATAAACCAAATCTTTGGCTTCGCCTAGTTCCAGACACCGTAGGGGCTTGCCATTGAAACCTCTTCTAAATAATTCTCCATTTTGTAAGAAGAATCGTTGTGACTTCCTCTTTATTATAATTGCATCCTTCTTTTTGGTCGGAAGGGTCCCGCTTTGTAAGAAATTCACATAAGGGATTCGCCAATCCGCCATGTCATCAATGAAGGCGCATTCATCCTCCCCAAGGTATTCTTGGCATGAAACACATTGGCGTTGTAGGGCATCTGCTTCCTTCTTCATTTCAGGCCAATAATACCCTTGGTGTTGCATCCTACAATACAGGCCTATGTCTATAAACCCGCAGTTCTCCTCATGCACCTGATGCAAGACTCTATTTGCTTCTTGCTTCCCCCAAGCATCGTGTCAATACACCATCTGCTTCTTTGTGATACAAGGCACCTTTTATGATGTTGTACTTCTGTAGCTCCACGATTGGTATTGTTCCTTCCTTTGTTTGCAATTGAGGGGAGATGTTATATCTCCAATCATCTATCATCTCTTTGGGGAACAAGTCTAGTACCGTGGTTGGGAGGGTTCTCTTCATTACCTTCACATCTAAATCTTCCCCTTGGGTATAGACTCGAGACGCTATGCGACGCCCCCAAAATTAGGTATACATCACCCATCTTGGGTCATCAGATACATGGTACAAAATTCAAATACAACTTACTAATACAACTGTCGTGTACAATACGACAAAATATAACTATGAGTTTGAATACAATTATTTTCTACTAGAGATTATACAAACTCAAAAGGAGTCCTCATTACAATTATTAATACACTATTTCACATAATAGTGAGGACTACTAATGCTATCCTCTGGACCGTCACTCCGTTCCCCGACTAGTCCCTGCTATGTTCTCATTTCCTGAAGAGAACAGTGAAAGAAAGGGTGACCTCAACTAGCCCAGTAAGAAATATTATGACTAAGATAATGCAGAATAAATTATCGTTAGCCTTCAACAGTGTTAAACTGATAAAATACAACAACAACAAGTTTAACTGCAGCGGAACAAGCAATCTATTAAAAGAGTCAAGTAGAGAATAAAATCTACTATCTTTTATGATTTAAAAGGTTTTTCATGACTTTTATCGCTGGGACTCAGCTTAATAAATAATCCACATCATCGAATCACCCCTGCACTACGGCCAAGGATATTCTTTAGTATCACGACCACAAATTATCCATGCACTACAGCCAAGGACATTCGTGTATTCATTAATGGTCATGATCATGCCAACAACTGTCCATCAATGCACTACTAGCCAATGATAACTTTTACCACATCATTTGTAACATTACGGTCATGATTACACCGAATAATCCCTAGTCATAATCATACCAAGTCCATCTATGCACTACTGGCCACAGATGACTTTCAACATAATATAAACATGAAGATGATGACAATGATATAAGAATTCAATAAAACAAGTTCAAGAATTAATTTATCCAGGAACTAATAATGTTCAAATTGTCAACATGATACTGCTTTATAGAGTAAAATTCAAGAATGATCAGAAGAATATTTCCATGAAAAGATACTGGATGAAGCGCAAATATCAAGGATATTCTACTAATTTCATGGAGTATAGAAGTCAAAACTTTAACCAACTGAGTATAATAAAGAATGGAATAACAAAAGAAATCACCATGCATGCGGTACTTCGCATAGACAGGTTATTCCAACAGAATAATAATAACAGAACCAGGTCAGGCAAAATTTGCACCGACAGGATGTTCCAACATAATAATAAAGATGGAACCAGGTCCGGTGTAAAACACACAGACATGATGTTCCAACAGAATAATAATAATGATGAAACCAGGTCCGGTGTAAAACACACAGACAGAATGTTCCAACAGAAAAATAATAAAGACGGAACCAGGTCCGGTGTAAAACACACAGACAGGATGTTCCAATAGAATAATAGAAGAATGTCACTAAGTATAGGGTAAACCGTGTATACAGGTTATTTTAACAGAATAATAAGCAATGGAATAACAACAGTTCTCTTCATGAATAAGAAAGAATAACACTCCTTACATTAATAGGAGATTGAATACTGCTGTAGTGTAGTAACAGAATACTCTTCTTCTTTCTCTCTTATTCTCTCTATACTTTCTCTCTCTATAGCTTGAATGAATTCGTGAAAAATAATGAAGCACTAGGCCTCTATTTATAGAAGATTTCTAGCTTAGCACTTGAAATGTGAATAGGCAAGTGGCTTGACAACTGGTGATGTGAAAAGAAAAGTGGTTAGACGCCTGTAATTTGAAACAACAAGTGGTTTGACGCCTGTAATGTGAAACGACAATTGGTTTGACGCCTGTAATATGAAACGGCAAGTGGTTTGACGTCTGGTAAAGGCAATTACTATTAACGAAGGTAATTACTATTGACGAAGGTAATTACTATTGACGAAAGTAATTACTATTGATGAAGAGACTCTTAGATGATAACATATGGGCCCCCCCATAAAATAACCAAACTTACCACAAACGTCTCATAATAAACTCTTTATATACATCAAGGATTGAATAAATATTACCACAAATTATTTTATTTTTAATCAACAGATATTTAATCTTTCAACAATTATTAATCATTTATAACTTGTTATCTCAATTATTGATTTAATAATATAACATATTATACAGATGATACTGTGACAATAATTGAATCAATAATATAAGAGATATGATGCAACAATTACTTTTGCAATAATTGAGTATAGCTGAGTGACTTCTCACGTAAGCATCAATAATCAATACCGTGTGCTACTATACAACCACGCGTATTACTGTACTTTTACTATCGGGTAGTTCAACAGTTTTAACGGTAACACCTCCGCCGTTATTTTCATAAAGTATTTTTGTTGTTTTCTCAATCTGACAATAAATCCGTTGTGGGGTCCACCAATGATTGTGCCGTCGTACGAATATTCCCCGACAAAAAGAATATTCCCCGACCAAACGAATATTTTATAACAACTTGCTTACTTTGCAAAATTTATAAATATTACCCACAACTATAACATTATATCAAATTTACTCCATAATATTCAAAAATAATATTTATAGAAAATTCATCTTTATTTATAAAAGTTGGGGTCTTACACGTTACCGTTGCTAGTGCATCAGGTTGTTTATTTTGTCCTCTTGGCACATATTCAATCACCACCTTCTTGAAGGCTTCCATCACCTTTTGTGCTACAGTTCGATATGGCGCCAAGATAGTTTCATTCACTCCAAATTGGCCTCTTATTTGCTGCACTATAAGGTTTGAATCTCCCTTTACTATAACGTATTTGGCTCCCAATTCTTGAGCCGCCAACAATCCTAGTATGAATGCCTCGTCTTCTGCTTCATTATTTGTGGATGGGAAATCCAATTTATATGACAACGCCACTTCTTTTCTTTCTTTGGTGGTCAGCACCACTCCTGCTCCGCCTTTACCTTCTGCAGATGATCCATCAAAAGCCAAACTCCACCATTCTGGGTCCTCATCCATCAAGTCGATTGATTCTACTTATCCACCCGGGAGATCCTCAGAAGGGGGTTCATATTCTCCATTTGGAAATTGAGCTAGCAGGTCTACCAAGGCTTGACATCGGATTGCCTTTGGTGTTACACACTTGATGTCATATTCTAAAAGAATCAACATCCATCTAGCAGGTCTTCCTACTAATGTTGGCCTAGTCAATAGGTATCTCATCGGATCAGTTTTTGTTGCAATCTTTACTTTGTGCGCTAGAAAATAATGCCGCATTTTCTACGCAATGAACACCAACGCTAGGCAATGCCTCTCCACCTGTGAATACCTGGTTTCTGGTCCTATGATTATCCAGCTAATGTAATACACAGGTTTCTCTTCTCCATCCACCTCTTGCGTGATCAATCCTTCTATAGACTTCTTAGTAGATGTGATGTACAACTGTAATGGCATTTCTCTTTGTGGCACTACCATCGTTTGCGCTGAAGACAAAATTCTTTTTACCTTCTCAAAGGCCTGTTGTTGGTCTTGCCCCCAGTCCCATTGTGCCGTTCCTTTTAGTAATTTGCCGAAAGATTCTGTGACTTCGGCTAATGCTGGCATGAATCTTCTCATGTACGAGACCTTCCCTAGAAAGCTCTTCAACTGCTTTTATGTCTTTGGTGGGGGCATCTCTGTAACTGCTTTCGCCTTGCTTGGGTCCACCTCTAAACCTCTGTTGTGCACCAAGAAGCCCAAGAATTTTCTAACTGTCATTTCAAAGGAGCACTTCTTCGGATTCATCCACAACTTGTACTTTCGGCATCACTTAAACACTTTCCTCAAGTCCTCCGCATAAGTTGTCACCTTTTTGGATTTCACTACTATGTCGTCCAAATAGTCCTCCACTATATCATGAATCATGTCATAAAATATGGCGTACATTGCCCTTTGATAAGTTGCCCCCGCATTCTTTAACCCGAATGGCATTACTACATAGTAGAAATTCCCAAATGGGGTACGAAAGGTTGTCAACTCTGCATCTTCTATGGACATCTTTATCTGATTGTAACCCACAAACCCGTCCATGAATGATATCATCTCATGATTAGCCGTTGCATCTACCAAAGTGTCTATGTTGGGTAATGGATATATGTCCTTCGGGCATGCCTTGTTCAAGTCTCTGAAATCCACACATATTCGTAGCTGTCCATTTGATTTCTTTACCGGTACGATGCTGGAAAGCCATATTGGATGTTGGATCGGCTTAATGAACCTTACTTCCAGCAACTTTTTGATTTCTTCCTTTATTTGGGTTTTGATTTCTTCCTTTATTTGGGTGCATAGCAGGGACTAGTCGGGGAACGGAGTGACGGTCCAGAGGATAGCATTAATAGTCCTCACTATTCTGTGAAATATTGTATTAATAATTGTAATGAGGACTCTTTTTGAGTTTGTATAATCTCTAGTAGACAATATTTGTATTCAAACTCACAGTTATGTTTTGTCGTATTGTACACTACAGTCGTATTAGTAAGTTGTATTTGAATTATGTACCATGTATCTGACGACCCAAGATGGGTGATGTATACCTAATTTTGGGGGCGTCACAGTTGGTATCAGAGCTTAGGGATATGATCCCTGGCTAAGATATGAGAATAGTACTAGGAGGGGAGAGACGGGGAATTCCTTCGCTAGTATGACCTACCTAAGTTTATGTGCTATTTAATTGGTCGGTCAAAGTATAGGGATAATATGTGATATGTTAATTAACCCTTATTTTGTGGCAGTGTTTGAAAATGGCATCCGAGAATGTTGAGATTATCAATAGAGCTCAGGAGACCGTTGAGTCCCCACAGATCAATAATCAGGACAATGTGCAACAGGATGGCGATAATCTTTTTGTAAACAACAACACTGATCAATTGACGAACGACGGTACGTTTAGGAGCTTTTTAGAATTCATGCAACATCAGGCGAAGGCGACTCCTGTTCATAATGCAGGTAAAGACAATGGCAACCCACGGTTGGTCACCGCTAAGCAGTTCAAGGAGCTGGGACCACCGGAGTTTTTGGGAAAGCCAGAACCACTTAAGGCGGAGACGTGGTTAAAGCAGATCACCAAGTTATTTGATGTCTTGGGATGCTCAGAGGAGCAAAAGGTTCCATTCACCACCTTTATGTTGCGTGAAGAAGGAGATCATTGGTGGGAATCTGTAAAACGTACCCAGCCTGACGCATTCAATATGTCTTGGGAGAAGTTCCAAGAATTATTCAATGACAAGTACTTTCCTGAAAGTATTCGTCACATGAAGGAGGTAGAATTCATCAAGCTGGAGCAAAACAATATGACCGTGTCGCAGTACGAGGCTAAGTTTACGGAGTTATCCCGGTTTGCATCCCATTTGGTCGATAATGAGGAGCGAATGACGCGAATGTTTTTGCGAGATTTGAAACCCGATATACGTCAATACCTCATTTCTCACAAACTTTGTTTATATTCAGATATTGTGAATAGGGCTCAGTTAGTGGAGCGCGATAATGAGTCATCACAACCAAAAGGTAATGACCAGCAACACGATAATAATTATACCGGTGGCAATGGCCATCGGAACAATGATAACCATCGCGGGGGAAATTATCATACCAAGAATGGTAACCACTTCGGTGGTAATCGTGGCCAAGATAATAGAAATGGACATTTCAAGAAGAGAAGGTTCAATAATGATGGAAAGACAACAACGCCAGCACCCGTTTCAAAGGAAAAAGAACGCCCATCAGTCGTATGTTTCAAATGCGGACAGGAGGGACACATCCGTCCAAACTGTACGCAGCAGTCCAAAGCATGTTTTAATTACGGAAGAGAAGGTCACCTAGCTCGATTTTGTCGTATGATGAAGTCAATTCCAGCTAAGATAATGATGCCAAAGAGTGTCCCAGACAAGCCAAAGCCGGTAGTTTAAGAGAGAGCGTTTTTTTTTCTTCTCGTGACGAGGAACCTGAATAAAATTATCACGGGTAAGTTAATCATAAGCTCTTACGAAGTCTATACCGTGTTAGATACCAGTTCTACTCACTCTTTTATTTCACCTAGTTGTGTTCAATATTTGTACTTAACTCTGGAGAAGTTAAACTTTGATTTATCTATTGAAACTCTATTGGGAGAAACCTTCGTTACCTCCACTGTTTATAAATCTTATTTGATTCAAATCAACACTTTCACGTTACGTGTTGATATTGTCTCTTTGAAAATACTTGCCTTTGATGCGATTTTAGGAAACGATTGGTTAAATACTCGTCATGTTTTCGTAAGGTTGTTAGCTTTCATATTCCTAACCAACCTATTATGCGAATTCAAGCAACCAAACCACTAAATTCAATCATTGTCATATCAAGCCATAAGTAAAGAGCCCCGATCCTTTTGTTGATGACTTCCTTGTGTGGAATGCACCGAAGCCAGACTTTCTGTAGGCGACGTTGTGAATGACGATAACAAGTTGATAGGTATCATTGTGAGGTGCTATCTAGGTTAAGGGATAGAAGTCACAGTTGGTATCAATGTGACGTACTATCCAAGTCTTGGATGTGGGTAACAGTTTTGAATGATATTTTTATCATTAATAAATCTCTTGACGTATTCCTGAAGACTTCTTAGCCTACCCCAGAGCGTGAAATTGAATTTTGTATTGACACCAGTACAAAACCCATTTCTTAAACCCTAAAAATAATTTTTTCAACTAAAACGAAAGTAACATGCACCAAAGATGTTGACTCGAGCTGTTGAAGATTACGATCGTACAATTCAATATCATCGTGGAAGAGCGAATGTGGTAGCTGACGTGTTGAGTAGAAGATCGTATGCGTTTACAAGTGCGATGTTGTTAACACAAAGACTCATTTCGTATAACTTGCAAATGATGAAGATAGAGTTAAAGACTTTAGAGACCCACGTGAAGATAACGAATATACGAGTAAAATTGACTTTAATCGATAAAGTTAAAGACGCTCAATCTATATACCCGAATCTGATGAATGTGAAGAAGAAGGTTTAAGAGGGTGTTATTTTAGAAGCAAGAGTTGCTGAAGAGAGGAAATCTCAACCCTCGATTTAATTGGCCCATTTGAAATCCTCGATTGAGTAGGAATTGTGTCTTATAGACTCGTTTTACCGCCAAATATATTGCGTGTTCATAACGTTTTTTTTTGTATCGATGTTACGTAAATATGTGGACGACCCGAACCACATTATTAATTTAGAACCGGACGAGATAACGAATGATTTAACGTTTGAAGAGATACGTGTTACAATCTTGGATAAGAAGAATCGTATTCAACACTCAAAGATTATATCTCAAGAGTTAGAATTTGAAGTGAAGTCAAGGTATTCTCACCTGTTTGGCATACCAGGTACGTACGTAAATTTCGAGGGTGAAATTCCATAAGGAGGGGAGATTGTGAAATCCCAGATTTTATGAATAAAGAATTAATTTTCTCGAAATAATTTTTTAATATTATGGTGTGAATTTGAGATATTATTATAGTTGTGGGTAGTATTTATAAATTTTGCAAAGTATGCAAGTTGTTATATTATATTCGATTGGTCAGGGAATATTCTTTGTGTCGGAAAATATTCGTACGACGGTACAATTATTAGTGGACCCCACAACGGAATTATTGTCGGATTGAGAAAATGACAAAAATATTTTATTGAAAATAACGTCGGAAATTTTACCGTTGATACTGTTGAACTACTGTATAGTAAAAGTACAGTAATACGCGTTGTTGCATAGTAGCACACGGTATTGATTATTGATATTTATGTGAGAAGTCGCTCAGTTTGATTCAATTATTGTCGATTAATAATATGAATTATTATAGCGATGATGACGTTTTGTTTTATTCGTATTATTAACGTAATAAAACAGAAACATCTCTTTGTATAAAACAAAATACTTTATTAAAGTTATTCTATAAATAGAATATATTATATTTTATTATGCATAGTGTTGCATAGTGTTTTGCATAGTAAAAATCTTTTTATATAAATAGAATATATTATATTTTATTTAAAAGATTTTTCTTTAAATATGGACCGTAAGATTAAAGTAAATCAATCTGGACCGTTCATGGATTAGTTACTATGCATTCCATTTTCCTATAAATAGAAGCTCATTCCTTCATTATTTTCTTACGAATTCACTGAAACTCTAGAGAGAGAAATTATAGAGAGAAAGAAGAAGAGTATTCTGCTACTTTACTACTTCTATATCCAGTTTCTTTTACGGTAAGGGGTGTTATTCTTTCTTATTCATGAAGAGAACTGTTGTTATTCCAGTTCTTATTATTCTGTTGGAATAACATGTATACGCGGTCTACCCTATACTTGGTGACATTCTTCTATTATTCTGTTGGAACATCCTGTCTGTGTGTTTTACACCGGACCTGGTTCCGTCTTTATTATTCTGTTGGAACATCCTGTCGGTGCAAATTTTGCCTGACCTGGTTCCGTTATTATTATTCTGTTGAAATAACCGTCTATGTGAAGTACCGCATACATGGTGATATCTTTTGTTATTCCATTCGGTATTATACTCAGTTGATTAAAATTTTGACTTCTATACTCCATGAAATTAGTGGAATATCCTTGATATTTGCGCTTCATCCAGTATCTTTTCATGGAAATATTCTTCTGATCATTCTTGAATTTTACTCTACAAAGCAGTATCATGTTGACAATTTGAACGTTAGTAGTTCTTGGACAAATTAATTCTTGAACTTGTTTTATTGAATTCTTATATCATTGTCATCATCCTCATGTTTATGTTATGTTGAAAGTCATCTGTGGCCTGTAGTGCATAGATGGACTTGGTATGGTTATGACCGGGGATTATTCGGTATAATCATGACCGTAATATTACAAATGATGTGGAAAAAGTTCTCATTGGCCCGTAGTGCATTGATGGACAGTTTTTGGTATGATTATGGCTATGGATTCTCTTTGGCCGTAATGCAAAGATGAATTGTTTTATGGCATGATCAGGACCGTTGATGAAAATGCGATTATCTTTGGCCCGTAGTGCATGGATAATTCGTGGTCGTGATACTAAAGAATATCCTTGGCCTGTAGTGTATGGATGATTTAATGATGTGGATTATTTATTGAGCTGAGTCTCAGCGATAAAAGTGATGAAAAACTTTTTAAATCATAAAAGATAGTAGATTCAATTCTCTACTTGACTCTTTTAATGGATTGCTTATTCCGCTGCAGTTAAACTTGATGTCTATTGTATTTTATCAGTTTAACATTGTTGGAGGCTAATGATAATTTATTCTGTATTATCTTAGTCATAATATTTCTTGCTGGGCTAGTTGAGATTACCCTTTCTTTCACTGTTCTCTTCAGGAAATGAGAACATAGCAGGGACTAGTCGGGGAACGGAGTGACGGTCCAGAGGATAGCATTAGTAGTCCTCACTATTCTGTGAAATAGTGTATTAATAATTGTAATGAGGACTCTTTTTGAGTTTGTATAATCTCTAGTAGACAATATTTGTATTCAAACTCACAGTTATGTTTTGTCGTATTGTACACGACAGTCGTATTAGTAAGTTGTATTTGAATTATGTACCATGTATCTGACGACCCAAGATGGGTGATGTATACCTAATTTTGGGGGCGTCACACCCTTCCTTCCTAGAATGGAAGGGATATTTATAGAGTTTCCTAGAATTTAAGTAATCACATGCTAGGCACATGTTTTCAAGAAAATTCTAGAAATACCCTTTAGTCATTAGAATAATGCCCATATTTCCATGTCTTTCTAGCCACCAATCCAACCCCTCAATCAATTCCCAAAATGAGCCGCCTCCACGAATCTTCTACCTCGGGACACGTGGAGGCTTCTCTCGGGTCTAGCACATTTATTTCTGACTTTTCCATCTTTATTCCATTAGGTTATGCGAACCCTAAATTGCACATTTAATGAGGTCGTGGAACCCTAATTATGCATTTAATTTAATTAGGCCATGTGAACTCTAATTTTGTACATGGGCCCATAATCCGCAAGCAAAACATCCCCTGATCTTCTTTAGCTTTGGGCAATTTGGCGATATGTGCCCCTCCTAACCGTAATTATAGCAAGTTATCTTCCCTTTCAAGCACTCCCCCTGATGGCTCCTTCCGCACTTGTTACAAGTTTCGGTCCTCCTCTTGAAATTTCCCTGGTGACTCCAACCTTGGTTATTGTTCTGGTTGTTGCTGTTGTGGTTGTTGTTGTTGTTTTCCCATTTCCTTTTTCCCGAATTACTTCATTCGCTGATGCTTCCTCCACGATGCTCACTACCAGTGTTCTTATTCTTCTTCTCCTTATGATATAGACTTAAGGCCTCACTGCCACCTTCCGTAATGACTGCATTCTCCAACAAAGTCATAAAGGAATCAATCTGAAAGACTGATACCTTATTATACAACCACGGCTTCAACCCTTGCTCGAAGCGTCTTGCCTTCCTTTCTTCATCCCCAACTTGGTGCTCCGTAAATCGCGCTAGTTCATTTAACTTAGCAGTGTATTGCGCCATTGTCATATCTCCTTGTTTCAATTCTAGGAACTTCATTTCCATCCTACTCTTCATACTCTTCGGAAAATAATTTTCGAAAAACAACGTCGTAAACCTTTCCTATGTTATCGTTCCTTCGCCCGCTCTCTGTTGATTAGTTTCCCACCAATAGTTTGCTTCGCCCCTCATCATGTATGTGGAAAATACAGACTTCTGGTTTTCACCCACGCGTGCTATAGTGAAGGCCTTCTCGATCTCCTTGATCCAGGTTTGCGTAACTATCGGGTTAGTAGTTCTAGTGAATTCTAGAGGTCCTACACTCTTAAAATCTTTGAAGGTTGTTATTGAGACAGCTCGGGGAATGGGTGGTACAGGTTCGTTTCTTCCCCTAAAAGCTTCTCCCAATAAATCTACTAATCGTTGTATCGGATCTACTAGACCTCTCTCATCGTTAACTTACTCGTCTGGGACAGGTATTCTACGTTTGGGCGGCATTTTCTACATCACAAAATTTTCATCTTATTATCTAACTATCATATTTAGACATTTCTCAATTGAAAAGAACTAAAAGTTTATAACACGTTTCTAAAATAAGATCATTTATATTCATATGCCAAATGGTTACAATTCACGTTCTTTTCTATCATACTGCTATAAATGAAAACACATATCCCCTAATATCACAAAAGACGGGGACAATACTAGCTTACTACCCCTCTAACATTTTTCAAAAGATTGGGGTTACCATCCTTTTGCATCTTACACAAAAGATTGAGATTACAACAACATATTAACAACACATAAATAAAACTACTATACTACTGAGCTTTCCCCTCTAGACTCAATCTAACATTCCACGCTCCACGGTGCTCTGATACTCCTTCTGTGTGATGTGTGCTACCATATCCCGACTTATGGAATGTCATGTTTGTCCTTGCTCAGCGGGGTAGTGATTTACCCCAACGATCAATCTCTCCATGGCTGTGCATAGAGCATAGTCCATCTTGTTCATCTTCCTCCTCTTGCATCGCACCTCATCTTCAAGATCACCTACTCTGTCATTAAAATCCTCCCACTTCCCTTCGAAGTGGATCCTATCCATCACATCCATCTCTAACTGAGTTCGGAGAGCCTCCTTCTCCGCCTTCTCACTCAACACCCTCTGTTCCAATTCTTCTAATTTCCCTGCTAACTCAACATTCCTTGCCACCGATCGGTGAAACAAAGCATTGTTGGGTAAAATCTATTTACGCACAACACAAAAGTATACGTGGTCAACAAGTAATACAGTGATAAGTTGAGTATCGTTCCCACAGAGAATTATTTAATAAAAATCACCAAGTACTAACCAGTAACCAACTCAATCTTATTTAAACAAATGAATTTAATGTTATAAATTAAAATATTTAACTAAACTAATTCTAATTACCACTAATTAAAAATTAGATTATGGAGATTTAAGATCACAACTTCACTTATTGTTTCATTTAGGTTAACACACTTCTCATCAATTATTCTCTATTCCGAATTGTTAATCAAGAACACGAAAGTAGTATTAACCACCTCTCGATGCACTAATACCGTATTAACGTCAATCCACAATTAAGATAGAAATTTGTTAAACACCTTAATCAACTAACCCACTATATCTCTATGTGAATTACAATTGAAGAAAGTTGAAGAACAAGTTCTCTATAAGATTACATGCGGCGTCAAGCATATCTCTACCTTAACACTCATCAAGTTTAAGCTACTAACAAAATCCTGAACACATGCTATCATGATCAGATCTAAATCTATACTTCATGTAGTATCCCCGAATCGCCGCGGACTCGGTACACTAATTCTATAACTATTTACGGAAGATATAAACATAAATTATTTATACAATATATTACACACTATTCTCCAAGGTCGAGTAACCTTAACTTAATACACGTTTCATAAAATATTTATTACACAACAATATTTATCAAATACGTTATTACAAACTAGCTGCAATTTATATCCCAAGCTGAACTTGGCTTTAATCGTTTCCTGTATCCGAACGCATTCGCCTTGTGACGCCCCCAAAATAGGTCCATTCCATCCAACCCATTTTGAGTCGCCAAATACATGGTACAGAAACAACCACAACTTTTACAACCCATAAACTGTGAGTTTAAATACAAACATTGTCATCTAGACAATATATGATGAGTGAGTTTTATACACATGAATTGGATACATTCGGCTTAAATTATTGTTGTTCTCAAGTCTTTTAGGATGTTTTTATGTGTTTGTGTCTATTTATGCATGTTTTATATTGTTTTGTAGGATTTGGGACAAAAGTTGCTTGGATCGACGTTCGGGGTGGCTAGATGCGCGTTTTCGGCTTGCTATTTACACAGCAGTCACTTCAGAGCCAATTTTACTATAGCTCCGGACATTATTTCGAAAAACTTCAAGAATGAAAGTTGTAGATCTACTTCTTCTCTTTCCGGATCATCTTGAATCATCTAAATCGGAGTTCGGACGAAGAAGTTATGACCATTTTCCCAAAGGACGTCGGAGCAGAAAAAGTCAACTTTTTGACCAGCGCCGGGGCGCCCATTTCTAGTGTATTTCCAGCGCCGGGGCTCTGGGGGGCAGAATGCCAGCGCCGTGCCCAGCGCCGGGGCGCTGGGGAAGGGTCTGGTGCGGGTCTGAACGCGTTTTGGGCGAATTTTGACACCTTTTTGACTCCAAATTGGATTGGGATTGTTCCTAAACTCAAAATTGGACTTGTAACCTATAAATACATGATGTAAGGCATAAAATAAGGGGGGATTACATAGCTTAGCTTAGAGATTACATAACTTAGATTAGAACATAACCCTAGTTCTTATTAGTTTTGGAGATTGAAGCAACTTGGAGACCATTGAAGATCAAGAGCAAGAGCAAGAGGGGAGCATCAGATTTGCTGACAACAGATTCTATTCTCTTCTCTTATCATACTTTTATCTTTTAATGTCTATTCAGTTGTGGATTCTTGGTTTTCATTCATTAATTATGAACTAACTCTTTTATTGAGATTTCAATTGAACTTTTTATGGCTATGAATTAGTTATTCATTATATTCCAGTTATTTATGTTAAAGTGAGTTGTTTATCTTGTCTTGTGCATATTGCTTAATTATCTGATCAGTAATTACTTTGTTACTCTAGAAGGAATTGGAAGAGGAATTCTAGGGTTAGAACTGGGCATGATATCATGTGACTTAGTTATTTGCAAAGTGAATAATTAGGTTTGTGAATTGAATGGAAATATCTGTTCACCGCATGTAACACATAAGGGATTGGGATTAAAGGAGTTTAATTCACTTATTTTGCATAGGAATATAGCAAGATTAATCTGGATTAAATAGAAGTCATTTGATCACTTGGAAAAGGGCTTTTGACATTTGAGAATTCTTGTTAACAATTCAGTAGACATAATAATTGGGATAATTGGATAATTGGTTTATAGTTCATAATTGGGGATATTGAAGTCTTAATCTTTATTTATTTGAATTCATTCGTTAAAATCTTAGTTTTAATTAGTTAATTTAGTTTTCTTAATTAGAAAAATCACGATTTGAGATTGTTTAAATAAAATTAGTTTGGTTAAGAATTAGTACTTGGTGATTTTTATTAAATAATTCCTCGTGGGAACGATACTTTTCTTATCACTTTATTACTTGTTGACCGTGTATACTTGCACGTATTCATTGATTGCGAAATCGATCAACAAGTTTTTGGCGCCGTTGCCGGGGAATTAATTTAATAATTATTTACCAATATTAATTTCAATCAAATTAGTCTTAATTTAAACATTTTTATTTTTAATTTTAATTCTCTTTCTATATTTCTCTCTTTTCAGGTACCATGGATGACTTTGTGTATCAATGGCCATACACGAACATAACTCAACCAAAGGGAGCGGAGATTGACAGACTTGGGAAATTTTCTGCATTGTCAGCACAGATTGAGACACTTTCGAGGATGTTTGAAGCTTTTGAAGCTCAGCGTCGTCAAAGTATGGCGGTTACTTGTGATTATTGTGCTGGAAATCATATGAGTCATCAATGCGCCATCAGTTTCGAGCCGGTACAGTATAGTGGTGATTACCCCAATAATTATGTCTATCCCAACAACTATCATCAGGATTGGGGGTATCACCCGGATTTTTCATGGAGTAACAATCAAGATCAATTTTATGCTCCAAGTCCAACATACCCACAGGATTTCTTGTGTCCACCTGCACTACAACCAGAGAGGATATCAAGTTTGGAAGAAGCCTTAGAAAAATTCATTAGAGCTTCTGACAAAAAGAATGAGGAACAAGACAAGAAAATGAATCAAGTAGAGCTGAATTTGCAAAGCCAAGGGGCGTTGATCAAGAATCTGGAAAATCAAGTGGAACAAATAGCACATGCGTTGAACAACCGTCCACAATACACCTGGCCCTATGACATGGATTCTGAGACTGATGGTGAGCCCGAGCCAAATCTACAACTGGATGAGCCACGAGATGAAAAAGAGGAGACAAGTGGGGATAATGACAATAAGGTCGGTGAAGAACTAATTGTGAGACCCAATGATGATGAGCCAATGTTATTTATGCCTCAAGTGCCTTCTCCACCACAGTTCAAGAGTCCGGTTAGATTTGCAAAACCTTGTCGGATTGGTAGTCATGTCGTCGGCAATACTCTCTATAACGTAAGAGCTAGTACAGTTGTGGAGTCATGGTGGGATGAAAAAGAGAAGATAGAGGAAGATTCCATTATGTTTATTAAGCTTCAATGCCCTAATATGATCATCGACATAATGGAGGAAACACCTAGTGGTTTGTCGTTCTTAATGGGGATCCTATCTACAAAGAGCATGCTAGGTGACTTTAATACAATGGCTATCGTAAATGGGAACCTACCAAAAGCTATATTATTTCCGATGGATGGAGGGTTCCTCAACTTTCGAAGAGGAATTGGATAGCATTGACCAGAAAAAGTCAGGCTGAGACTATAAAACAAGCGCTTATTGGGAGGCAACCCAAGTTTAATTTTTATTTTTTATTTTTAGTTTTTATTAGGTTTTATATTAGTAGTTTTGAATTTTCATTTATTTAGGATTTAATAAAATTGCTTCTATCATGGTTTTACAGGTTATTCAAGTCAAATTCAAGTGTGGTGCCCAATTTGTTCCATGTGCTTAGCCTATTCTCCAAACTTAGCGGACAAGGAGGAAGATTGCTATATTTTCAGGGAAGTCCACTACTTTAATTTTTTCTATTGTAGCCATTGAGGACAATGTCTAGTTTAAGTTTGGGGGCATTTTAGTGTCGTATTGCATATAGTTAGTTATTTACATTTAGTTTTTGCATTCAGTTTTTTGTTTAAAAAAAAAAAAATTAAAAATCGCAAAAATAGTAGTTAGTTTACTGTGTTTGTTGCGTTTAGTTTATATTTGCATGATTCTAACTGTTAGATAGTAAAAGTCTATTTTGGCCAATGATGAGACTGGAGTTAAGTAGATAAGTATAGTATTGAATATTCAGGCTTTGATGTGATTTCTTGTTATGAATTGAATCTTTTTCTGTTTGAAACTGGTATAATTAAGGTTAGCACGTTAATAACAGCTATGCTGACTGATTAAGTTTAAATTGATATATAATGGATTTTTTAAGGATAATACTAGTGTGAAGGAATGAAAGACATGAATAGGCGGAGATGGCTAAATTTTGATAAAAACTTAAGTTTGAGGGGAAATTTTGGGGTATATAAGCTTTAAAAAAAACATGTTGAGTCTTGTGGTGGGTTGAGGAGAAACACTCCCCATAAACACAAGCGTGAGATGGAGCGTAAAACGCACTCACCAACCATCTATCAAAAAAAAAAGAGAAAAAAAAAGAGAAAAAAAAAATAATTTACCGTGACTAGTTTTGTTTCGGGGCCTTTGTTACTTGAGTAAGTACGCCCGAAGGGGTATCTTAAAACCTAGCGCCCTAAGGTCTTATATGGTCTGGGAGTCGTTGGTCGAAAGCTCGCTAAGGGGTGACACTGTTAGCCTAATGGAATGAGACATTGCACAGTCATGGTTAAAAAAAAACAATAAAACGGGAAAAGAGCAAAAAGCCCCCGTAATGAAAAGTAAAGCATAAGTATCCCAGATTGGACTCTTGAACTTGGTGGATGTTTGACTTTAGTTGGATCTAGCTTGTTCGTGAATTTTGTGAGTTTTCACTGTAGGATGCCTTCGAAGATATCTATTATGTCTTAAATTTGATTTTATATCAGTTAACATTGTTGTGGAGCACACACGCACTATATCAGTGATAACAGTCTAAGATTTGATGATTGATTGGGAAATTACTGATTTGTTTTAATATGATGTATTATCATGTTTACTTGATTTCTCTAAGGCCGGTTGAATAGACTTGTCTCTGTCATTACTGTTGGATTTATAGGCATATAGATTAGTTTCATTACATTGCATTGCATAACATTTTGGTGTTTTTGCTTGAGGATAAGCAAAGGTTTAAGTTTGGGGGTATTTGATGAGTGAGTTTTATACACATGAATTGGATACATTCGGCTTAAATTATTGTTGTTCTCAAGTCTTTTAGGATGTTTTTATGTGTTTGTGTCTATTTATGCATGTTTTATATTGTTTTGTAGGATTTGGGACAAAAGTTGCTTGGATCGACGTTCGGGGTGGCTAGATGCGCGTTTTCGGCTTGCTATTTACACAGCAGTCACTTCAGAGCCAATTTTACTATAGCTCCGGACATTATTTCGAAAAACTTCAAGAATGAAAGTTGTAGATCTACTTCTCCTCTTTCCGGATCATCTTGAATCATCTAAATCGGAGTTCGGACGAAGAAGTTATGACCATTTTCCCAAAGGACGTCGGAGCAGAAAAAGTCAACTTTTTGACCAGCGCCGGGGCGCCCATTTCTAGTGTATTTCCAGCGCCGGGGCTCTGGGGGGCAGAATGCCAGCGCCGTGCCCAGCGCCGGGGCGCTGGGGAAGGGTCTGGTGCGGGTCTGAACGCGTTTTGGGCGAATTTTGACACCTTTTTGACTCCAAATTGGATTGGGATTGTTCCTAAACTCAAAATTGGACTTGTAACCTATAAATACATGATGTAAGGCATAAAATAAGGGGGGATTACATAGCTTAGCTTAGAGATTACATAACTTAGATTAGAACATAACCCTAGTTCTTATTAGTTTTGGAGATTGAAGCAACTTGGAGACCATTGAAGATCAAGAGCAAGAGCAAGAGGGGAGCATCAGATTTGCTGACAACAGATTCTATTCTCTTCTCTTATCATACTTTTATCTTTTAATGTCTATTCAGTTGTGGATTCTTGGTTTTCATTCATTAATTATGAACTAACTCTTTTATTGAGATTTCAATTGAACTTTTTATGGCTATGAATTAGTTATTCATTATATTCCAGTTATTTATGTTAAAGTGAGTTGTTTATCTTGTCTTGTGCATATTGCTTAATTATCTGATCAGTAATTACTTTGTTACTCTAGAAGGAATTGGAAGAGGAATTCTAGGGTTAGAACTGGGCATGATATCATGTGACTTAGTTATTTGCAAAGTGAATACTTAGGTTTGTGAATTGAATGGAAATATCTGTTCACCGCATGTAACACATAAGGGATTGGGATTAAAGGAGTTTAATTCACTTATTTTGCATAGGAATATAGCAAGATTAATCTGGATTAAATAGAAGTCATTTGATCACTTGGAAAAGGGCTTTTGACATTTGAGAATTCTTGTTAACAATTCAGTAGACATAATAATTGGGATAATTGGATAATTGGTTTATAGTTCATAATTGGGGATATTGAAGTCTTAATCTTTATTTATTTGAATTCATTCGTTAAAATCTTAGTTTTAATTAGTTAATTTAGTTTTCTTAATTAGAAAAATCACGATTTGAGATTGTTTAAATAAAATTAGTTTGGTTAAGAATTAGTACTTGGTGATTTTTATTAAATAATTCCTCGTGGGAACGATACTTTTCTTATCACTTTATTACTTGTTGACCGTGTATACTTGCACGTATTCATTGATTGCGAAATCATTCAACAATATACATACCCAACTATGTCCTCAATACAATTATTGATATATTATTTTACAAAAATGGTGAGGACTACTAAACAACTCTCTCAAGGACCATCAATTCATACCCCGACTCGTACCCGCTATATTCTCGTCTCCTGAGAAGAAAAATGGAACAAAAAGGAAAAGGGTGAGCTCAACTAGCTCAGTAAAGAATATTATGACTAAGATAATATACAACAAATTATCGTTAGCCTTCAACAGGGAAAAAAATCTAATAGAATACAATAGACAACAAGTTTTAAATCAATATTCGCAGCGGAAAATATTAATTCATAGAAGAGTTACGTAGAGGATGAAATCTACTAATGTCTATGAATTTAACAGTCCATCAACAGTATTTTTATCCCTGTAACATCAATCAATACACATCTTGATTCATATATTCATCCTTGCACTACAGGCCAAGGATATTCATCTGTTGGTCATGTTCATCTAAACACCTGTTCATCTTTGCACTACGGGCCAAAGATATTCATCAGAAATCATTCATCTTTGCACTACAGGCCAAAGATATTCAATAATAACATCCTTTAAGACTGAAGATGATAAAAATATTTTTAAAGAAACGAATCCAGTGAAACAAAATGACAAGGATTAAGGATTAAGGATTCCTACTTTGTTTTATCCATGTCCAAAAATACCTCAAAAATAATCATAGTGGTGTAAAATTCAAGAATGATCAAAACATGGATACAATCAAAGCTAGTATCCACAATAGATATTTTGGACGAAAAGAAAAAAAATAATTTTTCTGTGAATAGTGCCGTATTCGTGAATAGTGCCGTATACGTGAATAGTACCGTATACGTGAATAGTAACTCCGGCACAAAAAGTTCCAAATTTGATAAAAAAGTTCACCAATATTCCGGCATAATGATATTGAAGAAAATGATATCATTTAAGAAGAAAATAACATCTCTTACCTCAAAATAACAGTACTTTTGACTGAATTTCGGTATAGTGCTGACAGAAACTCGCACCGTATAGCAACACTCAAAGTATACTAACAAGAATACGCTCGATAATATAGAGAGAGAAAGAGAGAAAACTTTGTTTCTGGTGTGATTTTCAATTCTAACTTAGCCTTCTATTTATAGGAAAATGTTAGAACGCCAAAGGAGACTAAATTAATAAATTATTATTATCAAAATCACATTTCTACGCATGCTTTCAGCCCCTCAATGCTGAAAATTTCAGCAGCCCATGTGCATTCAACACCCACCAAAAAGTGGGTCCCACCATAATTAAAAAAATCATTTTATTTTCCGTAACTTCAATAATTCATAGAAAATAGCTTGTTTATCAGAAAAATTCGAAACTCGCGACTTTCCATAGGAAATTCCATTCTCTACAACTTTACAGAAGAAAATTTTTCCAAATTCCAAACAGAAATTGATCGAAATCCACAAACGGACGATTTTACAGTCTATACTCAATTTTCGGTCAAAAATTATGTCCACCGACACACAAAACATGTGTTAAATATTTAATGCCACAAAAATACTCTACCTCCTCATATACTCATATATCCCACATTCATTGTAAAAATATCATCGTTAATATATTATTAAAATAATATATTTAAATGAATTATTTTATCAGAAAAAGATAAAATATTAATTTTCAACAATTGTCACATTAAAAATTTTCTCCATCTATATCCACATAAAATAAATATTTTCTTTATCATAATAATCAATAATTAATTATTAAAAATAATATTACCGAATCACAGTACCGACAACCAGGCCGTTCCCAGGATAGAGGGGGCTTTCCAATAAGGATTTCTCCTTACTGGCGCGCAATTAGATGACCAAATCTCTCCTTGACAGAACTTTCTAGACATTGCCAATAATATTATCTGATAATATTATTCAAATAATATGAATTATTGATCTGATAATTGAAAATACTGTGCAATGACAATTATTGAAACAATAATAATATAAATATCAACGCAGCAATTATTGAATCAATAAAGTAATGAACAGTAACTCCTGTAGCAATTATTGAGTAGTGCCTTCTTACGTAAGGATCAATAATTCAAAATACTGTGCAATACCGTGTGCTACTGTGCAACAACGCGTATTACTGTATTTTAACCACCGGGTATTCCAACAGTGTAAACGGTAACAACTACGTCGTTATTTTTAAACAGCTTATATTTGTCGTTTTCTTCCTCTAATCGCTTTCCGTTATGGGGCCCACACATGGCTGCGCCGTCGTACGAATATTCCCCGACAATACGAATATTCCACGACCAAACGAATATTCCCCGACAACAATGAATATTTTATAACCACTTGCTTATTTTGAAATATTTGCGTATTTTACCCATAACTATCCACATTAATCAAATCAACCCTTACTATTCAAAATAATAATTAAAGGAAATTAAATTTCATTTATTAATTATTTGGGGTCTTACACGCCTTATCTGCAATGTTTTATCATGATATAGCAAGGGTGAGCACGAAAGTTGCCCAGCAAGTTTATATACAATAATATAACGATATATCATGATTGAAGAGAATGAATAATGGGCTTGCTATAATTCATCAATATAATTGAGAACTAGCACGAACAAATTTTTGACTGAACAAGTATTATATATATGAACAAACATTTCTGAACCAACTGGTAATGAAGGTGATCAGCCTTTCATACCTAACTTATACATGCAAGATGTACAGAATACAATTTTCTTGGCAATCAACAATGATTAACCATAAGCTTGAAGAAATTACTCTTATTAGAGTTAACTAAAAGAAAACTTGCCTGAACCGTTGATTACCGCACGCAATTTAATAACGCTTTACCCGAAGACCTAATATTAGTAATATAGATCTCCAATATTAGAATAATATCATCACAGTATAATACTATTATATTTATACACACAGAATAACCTAAACACATTACCACATAAGCCTATCAGTCTATAACACATATAAGACTAGGTATTAAGTCAAATTATTACAGTCTAATTTGAAACCGACACAATTCTATCATCCCGACGGTCTAGTCGGACGAAAATCGAGTTTAAGTTCAATTAAACTCTGTCTAACCACTTAACCATTATCACAGATAATTTCTAATCAGACAAAAACATTTTTCCTAGGCTCGTAATAATTTTTGGATAATTATTACCATTTATCAACATTTTTCAATCCTTAAAACCGTATTTAAATAAATTAAATACCACAAAATTTCTTAATCATTAATATTCATTTATTATAAAATATTAATGAAAATCATAACATAATATTATAATATAATTATAATATATCAAAGTATTTTTTTAATACCTTAAAATCATAATTATATGATTTTTAAACACTTAAATCCATTATCCGATAATTAATATTAATATTAAAATATTAATATTTTTATGACTAAATATCAAAAGTTATATTTTATAACTTAAAATATTTTTATAACACTTAAATCATTTTTGTATAATTTTTAAATCATTAATTCCATTTTTTCTTAATTTATTTAATATATTCATTAAATAAACTAATTATCATTAATATTGATTAATTAATAAAATTCATCCCAAAATATTAAAAGTCATCAAAAATAACTTAAAATATTTTTTTATACCATAATATTATTTTTTATGATTTTTCATGAATTAAAACTATTTTTAAATAATTTATTTAATAATATAATTAAATAAATAAATACCATTTACATTCCAAAAATACTAAATATTTTTGAAATATACTCAAAATAGTTAAAAACTATTTTTCAGACTTTAAAATAATTTTTTATAATTTATTTTGTATTTTTAATAATTAAAAACTATTTTTTCTAATTTTTTAATTATTTTCCAGAAAATAAGAAATAAACTGTCGCTACAGGCCTTTAGCGACACTTGCCTGTCGCCGTTGGTGTTCTTGGCTCAAGAACACTGACAGACGTGAGTTCTAGGGTGCACGTTTGACCAACAATTAATCTGGGTTCCGATCAGTTTATGGGTTCGTTTGAAGTGTGATCGTATAGTAAGTATGTAACACTACAACATCCAACCAACATCTCAATCATAACACAACATCACAGCAAGATCTAAGCTTGCCAAGTTGCTGTCAGAGGCTTGTTGGGATTTCTGGGTTTTCCAGAAATCCAGACAGTTCCAAGTGACCACTTTGTGGCTAACAAATCCTATGCTTCTAGTCATTAGTTTAATAATTTTATGGTTTCTGTCTATAGTCCTTATATCAAGGAACAATTACCTAACACGATCTGAGTTCAAAAACAACAGTTCAACAAGATATGCTCCGGTCAAAGTATAGGTCAGACACTGTTCTTCACGATTTCTGGGTTTTCCAGATTTCGTCAAGAACAGTCGGTCAAAGCTACTTTGACCTTAATTTCCTTCCGTTCCAGTTATGATCTAGGTGTTCTAATTACTTTAACATGTAATCTATATACCAAACTACAATAAACAATCAACAACTTAGCTAAAACACATGTCAGACGCAAGATCAGAGGCCAAAGAAAACTTGTCAGAAATTCTGGAAATTTCTGGGTTTGCCCAGAAATCAAATTTCGTGTTCGGTCAACTAGGTTTGACCGATCATAACTTTTGATCTAGACAAGATCTGGACTTGATTCAAGTTTTAGAACAAAGACCACATATCAAACTATATATCCAAACAATAAAACATCAAATATCTATAACATAGACAGATCTAGAGCTACTGACATTCGACTGTCAGACCATAAATTTCCAGATTTCCAGATTCCTTAAAATGTCAAATCCGAGTACTTTGATGTTATGGGTTTGTGTTTTGACAACCCAAATCATCATTTAACACTATATAATACATGTTTAAACATTAAAACATAACATTTATCAAAGGATCAAAGATCGAATTTCTTGGTTAGGGTTTATACCTTTATGCATCAATTCTTGATTCTATGTTTCTGATCTGTTGTGGGTAAACGTGGGGCTTCAATATATGACTGATTTAGCACTAAATTTCGTAGGTGTTTGAAAGAGAAGGTCTTGGATGATGGTTGTGAAAAAAATGAGCAAAACAAGCACACTTTTCTCTCTCTAACTCTTTATATATAATTGTTAGATGCATGAATGGTGTTGAAAAAAGGGATGATTTGCTGGAGTTTTTTTTTTTTTTTTAGCACATGGCTAGGCTAGGATAGCTCTAGGGTTGTTCACCAACCCATAGATTTTGCAAGATTTGCAAGTTAGCTATATATATATAAAAATAATGTGACAAAAAAATCAAAATGACCTTTAGCATACCATTTTAATTCTAGAATGGTCATTTGATACAAACCCTTAGGGTTTTAGGGTTTGGACAATTTAGGGTTTAGGTTTTAACCCTTAATTATTTAGCAACTTGGATTTCCAAAAATTCTCTAATTAAATTAAAATAGAAAATTTTAAATTTCTAACTTATAATTAGGGCTTCCTAATTATACCATAATCTCCTAATCATGAATCAATCTTGCTAATTAGGACTAATTTATCCTAATTAAATTTGTTTATTAAGCACTTAGGGTCAAATTTGTACATTAGATCTCAAAACCACATATTAGGGTTTTAAATAGAAAAATAATAGTTCAATTTTAGAAATTAGATTTCTTAATCCGATTAGGGTTTCTAATAACTTGACAATTAGGATTTATATCTCCTAATTAACATTGTTAATTAAGCAATTAAATCCATCACTGCACAATTAGGGTTCAAAATCGCGAATTGGGGTTTTCAAACCACAAATTAGGGTTTTCTAATAGAAAATAATTTTCTAAAGTAGAAATTAAATATTCGTAATTAGATTAGAGTTTTCTAATTACCCATAAATTGAAATAAGTAGGATTAGGGTTTCCTAATTAGCATTGCTAATTTTAGCAATTAAATCCACACTATACATTAGGGTTTCTGACGGAACAATATGGGTTCCATAAATTGAAAATTAGGGTTTACTAATTAATTAACCTTTTACCCTAATTAATACTTAATTAATACCACATAAACATTATAATTCTCCGTTATATTCCCAGATTAGGGTTTCATTTTATCAGAATCTGAAATTAGGGTTTTCAGATATGGTATTAGGGTTTTCAAATAATCAATTAGAATTTCCAGTACTTCATTAGGGTTTTTCCCAAATAAATTGAAATTATAGGCGTTTAACCTTGTACATACATTGCATTCCCCATCTAGGGTTTTTAATACCGAAATTAAGGTTTCAAATTTGGAATTAGGGTTTTGTAATCAATTTGTTAAGATTAACCCTAATTAATCCTATAATTATTTACACTTACGCCATTAAATTCCCGATTTAGGGTTCCATGCACCGAATTAGGATTTCGGATTTCTCGGAACTAAAACTAGGGTTTTCAGAACCGTTTACTAGGGTTTCTTATTAGACGTTAGGGTTTTCTAACCGAACGATGTCGTTCTTAATATAAACTTAAGGTTTGATACAGATATAAATTATCTGACCAACCCATGACCCTTAACCACATTCTGAACACATCATTTTATACACAAAACATAACCATATTCACAGCACATAGTCACATAAATCCTTAATCCTTAATAATTCACCTATATCCTTCACCGAATTTTGAAATCCTCAAAATTCAATCCCAATAACATTAAATGCATACACTTATTTTCTACCTAGGTTTATTATTTGACCTTAAATCAATCATTTAAGATTTTCATAAATTGTCTAATTTCTCGGGTTGTCACACTTCATCTCTCGAGTTCATATAGATTATCACGGTAATTGATGGCCAAGCAATTAAACAATTAAGTCCAAATCACAATAGACAATCCTCACAATAGAACATAATAATTGATAACGAAACATATTAAAATAAACTACACAATAAGATCCATTGTAATCTCAAACAAAGAATTAGTTCATGATTATTGAAGTTAAACTAAGAATCCACAATTGAATAATCATTAAAAGATAAAAATAGAAGAAGTAAAGAAGATAGAATCTATTGTCTGTAGATTTGACGCTCCCTTCTTGCTCCTACTTCAAATCTTCAATGGTCTCCAAGTTGCTTCAATCTCCAAATCTAATTAGAACTAGTGTTTTTCTCTAATTTACTCTAATCTAATTTAATAGAATGCTCTCTAATCTCCTAATAATCCTTCTAATCTGTGTTATTCCCCTCCTTTTATAAGCCTTTGTAGATGTCTTTAAGTCCTCTTGGAAGTCCTTGAATCAAACAACTCGAAAACAATCCTTTTCGGACTCAAATTCGGACAAAATCTACTCATTCCGCTCATAGGCCAGCCCCGGCTGGCCTTTTCCCTTGCAAAAATCCAACCCCGGCTGGATAGTGGACTGCTAAAATGCCCAGGACCCCAGCCCCGGCTGGGTCCTAAGGCACAAAAATGTCCAGCCCCGGCTAGGTACTAAATTGCCATTTGATTTTCTGCTGGAACCTCCTCTGCTAAAATTGCCATAACTTTTAAACCGTTAGGAGTTACGGAGCTCGCGACCTATCAAATTGAAGCTATCGATGAGATCTACAACTTTCATTCTTAGATCTTTCATAAATAACAAACGCATGATGGTCGAAATTGGACTGAAAGTGACTGCTATGCAAATGACCACCCAAAACGGTGAAGTTCAACGTCCGTTGGTAGAAATGTCATAACTCTATCATCTGAACTCCGATTTGAATGATTCAAGATGTTCCGTAAAGCTAAGAAAATGTTCTACAATATAGTATAAGCTCCAAGCTAAGAACATGAATTGAACATGAAAGCATAAACGATGTCCGGATTGCTTTTTCCTTGCATTTTCCTTGCTTTTCCTTACCAATAGTCGCTCACACCGCTCCCAAACGTATAACCTACAAAATGAACATGAAATGCATGAAAAGTAACTAAGAAACATGAGTTTAAGCAACAAATTCAAGTAATAGATACCGGATAAGTAGGTATAAAACCTACTTATCAATTACCCCCAAACTTAAACCGTTGCTTGTCCCTAAGCAACACGACATAATGCAATGCAATGCAATGAAATACAACTAATCTGCATGCCTACGAATCCAGCAGTATTGATAAACATAAATCTATTCACTCGACCTTAGAACATTCAAGCAAACACGATAATACTTCATATCAAAACCAATCAATAATTTCCTAGTCAATCATCAAGTCTTAAATTGTTATTACTGGTATAGTGCGTGTGTGCTCCACAACAATGTTAACTGATAAAAAATCAAATTTAACACATAACAAGTCTCTTCGAAGGCATCATACAATGTAAACTTAAGAAATCCAAAAATAAGCTAGATCCAACTAAAATCAAACAATTACCAATATCGAGGGTTAAAATGGGATATTAATGCTTTATTTTCATCTACGGGGGCTTTTTGCTCTTATTTCCCGTTTTATTCTTTTTTTTTCTTTTTTTTTACTTTTTAATCATGACTATGCAATGTCTCATTCCATTAGGCTAACAGTGCTACCCCTTAGCGAGCTTTCGACCAACGACTCCCAGACCATATAAGACCTTAGGGCGCTAGGTTTTAAAACACCCCTTCGGGCGTACTTGCTCAAGTAACAAAGTCCCCGAAACAAAACTAGCCACAGTATTTTTTTTTCTTTTTTTTCTTTTTTGAAGCTTATATATCCCAAATTTTTCCCCCAAACTTAAGTTTTTATCGAACTTTAGTCATCACTACTTATTCTTCTCATTCTTTCATTCAAACTAGCATTATCCTTTAGAGTCCCATTATGTATCAATTAAAACTCAATCAATCAACAAGTTGTTTTTATTGTGATATCCTTATTATAACAGTTTTAAATAGAAAAAGATTCAATTCATAACAAGAAATCACATCAAAGCTCTAATAGTCAGTATTATGCTTGCCTACTCAATCCCATTCTCATCATTGGCCAAAATAAACTATAAATATCAAATAGTTGGACTCATGCAAGATGAACATAGTAACTAACTATTATTTTTAAAAAAAATTTGATTTTTTTTTAATAATGAACCTAAACTAAATTAACAACATATGCAAAATAACATAACATAAACATGAAACTAAACATGCAATGAAGAACTAAACTAAACTCCCCCAAACTTAGCAATTACAATGTCTTCATTGTAAGAATATAGCGGTAAGTAGAAGAGAACTTCCCTGTAATCAGCTAAGCGTGAGTTGATGGTGGCGATGGCTGCGACGATCATTTTGCTATCCATTAGACCTCCAATACCTGCAATGAAGAGAGATAACATGGATTAGATTATAAGAGAACTTAATAAGAAACTTAATTCCTATCTACTAAATAAACTAGTAAAGCATATAAATATAAAAAATTCCTGGGTTGCCTCCCAGTCAGCGCTTGATTTATAGTCTTTCATCCTGACTTTGTCTGGTCAATGCTATCCAATTCCTCTTCGAAAGTTGAGGAACCCTCCATCCATTGGAAATAATATATCTTTTGGTAGGTTCCCATTTGTAATAGCCATTGTATTAAAGTCACCTAGCATGCTTTCTTTAGATAAGATCACATTCAAGAACATCCAGCATCTAGGTATTTTCTCCATTGTGTCTGCGAATATATTCTGGCATTGAGGCTTGTCAGACACAACAATCTCTTCTTCTATCTTTTCCAACTCATCGCACCATGGCTTCCAAGTTGTACTCGCTTTTACATCACATGGAGTATTGCCAATGACATGACTACCAATTGGACAAGGTTTTGCAAATCTAACAGGATTCTTGAACTGTGGAGGAGAAGGCACTTGAGGCATAAATAACATCGGCTCATCATCGTTGGTTCTCACAATTAGTTCTTCACCGACCTTGTAGTCATTATCCCCACTTGTCTCCTCTTTTTCAACATCTCGAGGCTCATCTAGTTGTAGATTTGGTTCAGGTTCTCCGTCAATTGCGTCATCCATGTCATAAAGTCAAGTGTTTGGAGGAAGGTTGCTTACGGCTTCGGTCATTTGCTCTATCTGATCCGCAAGATTTTGATTTTCCCTCGCTTGATTACTCATCTTCTCCTCATCTACTATGAACTTGGACAATAATTCCCCCAGCCTTGAACTTTCTGTTTCAATCTCGGAAGCCATGTATTGAGGACCATTGGTTGAGGCTGTGAAACATTTTTCCATCTAATTATTAAAATTTTGGATTGACAGCTCCTGACTATTTATAAATTCTTCTTTTTTTGCTATAGCCCTTAACATGAATTCCATAAACTCTGATTTGTCTTCCTGTCGCATTGGAGGTGAATATGAAAATTCCGGCGTGTATCTTGGACTTGGAGCAGAGTATTGGTCTTGATAGTTGTAGCTCCATGAAGAATCCGGGTGATACCCCCAAACTTGATGGTAATTATCATATGCATACTGGTTGAGGTATACACCACCTTGTTGTCCCCGCCCAAAACTAACGGTGCATTGATGACTCGGATGGTTGCCAACACAATAGTCATACATGATTGCCATCCTTCGACTCTGTTGGGCTGCGATAACGTCCAACTTCCTCGAAAGTTCTTTAATTTGTGCTGACATTGCGGAAAGTGTCGCAAGTCTGTCAATCTCCGTTTCTTTTGGTTTAGTCATGTTCGTGTATGGCCATTGATACGCAAAGTCATCCATGGTACCTGAAAAGAGAGAAATATAGGAAGAGAATTAAAAATAAGAATAAAAATGTTTAAATTAAGACTAATTTGATTGAAGCTAATATTGGCAAAGAGATATTAAACTAATTCCCTGGCAACGGCGCCAAAAACTTAAATGTCGTTGTTAATCAAGAACAGGAAAGTAGTATTAACCACCTCTCGATGCACTAATACCGTATTAACGTCAATCCACAATTAAGATAGAAATTTGTTAAACACCTTAATCAACTAACCCACTATATCTCTATGTTAATTACAATTGAAGAAAGTTGAAGAACAAGTTCTCTATAAGATTACATGCGGCGTCAAGCATATCTCTACCTTAACACTCATCAAGTTTAAGCTACTAACAAAATCCTGAACACATGCTATCATGATCAGATCTAAATCTATACTTCATCTCTCGAGTTCATATAGATTATCACAAGAATTGATGGCCAAGCAATTAAACAATTAAGTCCAAATCACAATAGACAATCCTCATAATAGAACATAATAATTGATAACGAAGCATATTAAAATAAACTACACAATAAGATCCATTGTAATCTCAAACAAAGAAATAGTTCATGATTATTGAAGTTAAACTAAGAATCCACAATTGAATAATCATTAAAAGATAAAAATAGAAGAAGTAAAGAAGATAGAATCTATTGTCTGTAGATTTGACGCTCCCTTCTTGCTCCTACTTCAAATCTTCAATGGTATCCAAGTTTCTTCAATCTCCAAATCTAATTAGAACTAGTGTTTTTCTTTAATTTACTCTAATCTAATTTAATAGAATGCTCTCTAATTTCCTAATAATCCTTCTAATCTGTGTTATTCCCCTCCTTTTATAAGCCTTTGTAGATGTCTTTAAGTCCTCTTGGAAGTCCTTGAATCAAACAACTCGAAAACAATCCTTTTCGGACTCAAATTCGGACAAAATCTACTCATTCCGCTCTTAGGCCAGCCCCGGCTGGCCTTTTCCCTTGCAAAAACCCAGCCCCGGCTGGATAGTGGACTGCTAAAATGCCCAGGACCCCAGCCCCGGCTGGGTCCTAAGGCACAAAAACGTCCAGCCCCGGCTAGGTACTAAACTGCCAATTGATTTTCTGCTGGAACCTCCTCTGTTAAAACTACCATAACTTTTAAACCGTGAAGAGTTACGGGGCCCGTGACCTATCAAATAGAAGCTATCGATGAGATATACAACTTTTATTCTTTGATATTTCAGAAATAACAAACGCATGATGGTCGAAATTGGATTGCAAGTGACTGCTATGCAAATGAACACCCAAAACGATGAAGTTCAACGTCCGTTGGTAGAAATGTCATAACTCTATCATCCGAACTCCGATTTGAATGATTTAGGATGTTTCGGAAAGCTAAGAAAACGTTCTACAATATAATATAAGCTCCAAGATAAGAATATGAATTGAACATGAAAGCATAAACGATGTCCGGATTGTTTTTTCCTTGCATTTTCCTTGCTTTTCCTTACCAATAGTCGCTCACACCGCTCCCAAACGTATAACCTACAAAATGAACATGAAATGCATGTAAAGTAACTAAGAAACATGAGTTTAAGCAAAAAGTTCAAGTAATAGATACCGGATAAGTAGGTATAAAACCTACTTATCAAGCACCCATCTGGATCCCTGCCTCCTTACGGTGAGCAATTTCTACCTCCATCTCCTGCATCACTTGTTGCCTTTCAAGAGTCTCGGTCTCTAGCTCTTCGACTCTACTTCCTAACTCCAAAATCTGCTCCTCATACTCTCCTAGCATCCGATCCTTAAAAGTAGTCCCGTCGGAGTCCTCCATGGGCTCGGATTCCTCTTCCACGGGTTCCTCCTCCGGATCAGATTCCTCAGGTAGAGGCAGCATCTCCTCCTCATCATCATAATAAATTGGGGCAACTACCGATATAGGCTCCGTATCAAGGGTTCCTCATAGACTACGTGGATATCACACGGCTCCTCCTCTACTACTCGGCTAGGTCCTCCCATGTCAGTCATCCTACAATCACCAACATAAGACAAGACAAACAACAAATCCATCAGAATGTTAAATAACATAAGTTCATTGTATAGAATGAAGTTACATTTCATAACACACTAAGTCTCTTAGGGAAAACTCTATATGAGTTTTATCCCCTTCGCAACTTCTAAGTTTTCTTAAGTTATAGTCTAAGGATTCTCGTTCCTAAGGTTTATAACTATAGCTTTGATACCAACCTGTGACGCCCCCAAATTCTGACCTCCACTTGGTCACCCGAATTCGGTTCGTCACTTTCTCAAAGTATTACCATAATAACTAAAATAACGCATATACAACGGAAAATCTACTTTAGAATAATATACAACAATTTATTATAATTATTCCCCCAAGTCTCGCAACCTACAGTACTTAATAGATTACATAATAATATCGAATAAAGACTTAATACATAATCCTACTTAAGTTTAAACATAGTCTTTGTAAGACCCCAGTTTTTATAAATAAAGATGAATTTTTATAATTATTATTTTTGAATATTATGGAAGAAATTTGATATAATGTTATAGTTGTGGGTAATATTTATAAATTTTGCAAAGTACGCAAGTTGTTATAAAATAGTCGTTTGGTCGGGGAATATTCTTTTTGTCGAGGAATATTCGTACGACGGCAAAATTATTGGTGGACCCCACAACAGAATTATTGTCGGACTGAGAAAACGACAAAAATATTTTATTAAAAATAACGGCGGAAGTTTTACCGTTGATACTGTTGAACTACTGGGTAGTAAAAGTACAGTAATACGCGTTGTTGCATAGTAACACACGGTATTGATTATTGATATTTATGTGAGAAGTCGCTCAGTTTGATTCAATTATTGTCGATTAATAATATGAATTATTATAGCGATGATGACGTTTTGTTTTATTTGTATTATTAACGTAATAAAACAGAAACATCTTTTTATATAAAACAGAATACTTTATTAAAGTTATTTTATAAATAGAATATATTATATTTTATTATGCATAGTGTTGCATAGTGCCTTGCATAGTGTTGCATAGTGTTTGTATAGTAAAAATCTTTTTATATAAATAGAATATATTATATTTTATTTAAAAGATTTTTCTTTAAATATGGACCGTCAGATTAAAGTAAATCAATCTGGACCGTTCATGGATTAGTTACTATGCATTCCATTTTTCTATAAATAGAAGCTCATTCCTTCATTATTTTCTTACGAATTCACTGAACTCTAGAGAGAGAAACTATAGAGAGATAGAAGAAAAGCTTTCTGCTACTTAACTTTTCTTTTCCTATATCCAGTTTCTGTTACGGTAAGGGATATTATTCTTTTGTATTCAAGAAGAGAACTTCTGTTATTCCATTTCTTTATTGTTCTGTTGGAATAACCTGTATACGCGGTCTACCCTATACTTGGTGACATTCTTCTATTATTCTGTTGGAACATCCTGTCTGTGTGTTTTACACCGGACCTGGTTCCGTCTTTATTATTCTGTTGGAACATCCTGTCGGTGTGAATTTCACCTGACCTGGTTCCATTATTATTATTCTATTGGAATAACCTGTCTGTGCGGTCTATCACATGCATGGTGATTTCTTTTGTTATTCCATTCTTTATTATACTCAGTTGGATAAAACTTTGATTTCTATACTCCATGAAATTAGTGGAATATCCTTGACATTTGCGCTTCATCCAGTATCCTTTCATGGAAATATTCTTCTGATCATTCTTGAATTTTACACCACAAAATAGTATCGTGTTGACAATTTGGACGTTAATAATTCCTGGATAAAATAATTCTTGAACTTGTTTTATTGAATTCTTATATCATTGTCATCATCCTCTTATTTATATTTTTGAAAGTCATATGTGGCCTGTAGAGCATGGATGGACTTGGTATGATTATGACTAGGGATTATTCGGTGTAATCATGACCGTAATATTACAAATGATGTGGTAAAAGTCTCATTTGCCGTAGTGCATTGATGGACAGTTGTTGGCATGATCATGACCATTGATGAATACACAAATATCCTTGGCCCGTAGTGCATGGAATTTGTGGTCGTGACCCTAATGAGTATCCTTGGCCGTAGTGCAGGGATGATGTGGATTATTTATTAAGTTGAGTCTCAGCGATAAAAGTGATTAAAAACTTTTTAAATCATAAAAGATAGTAGATTTTATTCTCTACTTGACTCTTTTAATGGATTGCTTGATCCACTGCTGTTAAACTTGATGTTGTTATATTTTATCAGTTTAATACTGTTGAAGGCTAACGATAATTTATTCTGCATTATCTTAGTCATAATATTTCTTACTGGGCTAGTTGAGCTCACCCTTTCTTTCACTGTTCTCTTCAGGAAATGAAAACATAGCAGGGACGAGTCGGGGAACGGAGTAATGGTCCAGAGGATAGCATTAGTAGTCCTCACTATTCTGTGAAATAGTGTGACAATAATTGTATTGAGGACTCCTTTTAAGTTTGTATGATCTCTAGTAGACAATTATTGTATTCAAACTCACAGTTGTATTTTGTCGTATTATACACGACAGTGGTATTAGTAGGTTGTATTTGAATTCTGTACCATGTATCTGACAACTCAAGATGGGTGATGTATACCTAATTTTGGGGGCGTCACAGTTGGTATCAAAGCTTAGGGATATGATCCCTGGCTAAGATGTGAGACTAGAACTAGGAGGGGAGAGACGGGGAATTCCTTCGCTAGTATGACCTACTTAAATTTATTTTGTATTTAAATTAGTTGGTCAAAGTTTAGAGATATTATGTTACATGTCAATTAATCTTTGTTTTGTGGCAGTATTTGAAAATGACTTCCGAAAATGTTGAGAATAACAATGGAGCACAAGAGACCGTTGAGTCTCCACATATCAATAATCAGGAGAATGTGCATCAGGAAGGCAACAATCCTCATGACCAAATGATGAATGATGGATTGTTCAGAGGCTTTATGCAATTCATGCAACAGCAAGCGAGAGCGGCTCCTGTTCAAAATGTAGGTGGAAACACTGGAAATTCTCGGGCGGTCACCGCTAAACAGTTCAAAGAGCTGGGACCACCGGAGTTTAAGGGAGAGCCAAAACCACTTATTGCGGAAGCATGGATAAAGCAGATCAATAAAATATTTGATGTCTTGGGATGCTCCGAGGAGCAAAAGGTTCCCTTTGCCGCCTTTATGTTGCGCGGAGAGGCAGATTACTGGTGGAAATCGGTAAAACGTACTCAACCTGCCGTACTGAAGATGTCTTGGGAGAAGTTCCAAGAGCTGTTCAACGACAAATACTTTCCCGAAAGTATTCGTCACATGAAGGAGGTGGAGTTTATCAAATTGGAGCAAAACAATATGACTGTGTCGCAATACGAGGCAAAATTTGCGGAGTTATCCCGGTTTGCGTCCCACTTGGTGGATAATGAAGAGAGAATGGCACGATTGTTTTTAAGAGGTTTGAAGCCGAAGATACGTCAACATCTTATTTCTCATAAATTATGTTTGTATTCAGATGTTGTAAATAGGGCTCAGTTGATAGAACGCGATAACGAGTCAACACAATCAAAAGAGAGCAGCCGGCAAAATGATAATACCAGTGAGAGCAGTCATCGAAGCGGTGACAACAAGCGTGGAGGAAATCATCAGGCCAGAAATGGTAACCACTTCGGTGGTAATCAGGGCCAAAACAATAAGAATGGACATTTCAAGAAGAGGAGATTCAACAATGATGGAAAGACGTCAGCATCAGCAACCGTTGTTAAGGAAGGAGAAAGACAACCTATCATATACTTCAAATGCGGAGGGGAGGGACACATCAGTCCAAATTACGCGATGCCGTCCAAAGCATGTTATAATTGTGGAAGAGAAGGCCACTTAGCCTGATTTTGTCGTTCACCGAAGACAAATTCAACTAGGATGGAGGCACCAAAGGCTGTCCCAGAAAAGTCAAAGCCGGTAGTGCAAGGGAGAGCGTTTGTTGTGACCTCCCAGAAAGCAAGAAACCCGCATGAGGTCATCACGGGTAAGCTTATCATAAACTCTAGCGAAGTCTACACTTTATTTGATACCAGTTCTACCCATTCTTTTATTTCTCCTACTTGCGCTCAACGATTAAATTTGACTCCGGAGAAATTAGACTTTGACTTATCTGTGGAAACTCCGTTGGGAGAAACCTTCATTACATCCACGGTTTATAAGTCTTGTTTGGTTCAAGTTGGTACCCACGCATTACCTGTCGATCTTATTGCATTAAAAATACTTGCATTTGATGTAATTCTAGGGATTGATTGGTTAACTACTCATCATGCAAAAATTGATTGTTTTCGTAAGGTTGTTAGCTTTCATATTCCTAATCGACCTATTATGCGAATTCAAGCAACCAAACCATTAAAATCAATCACTGTCATCTCAAGCCATAAAGCTATTCATTTATTGAAAAACGGATGTCAAGCTTTCTTAGCTCATGTCACAGATCTAAACAAAAATACGTCAGTTTTGAATAATATTTCTATTGTTAATGAATTCCCTGACGTATTCCCTGAAGAACTTCCTGGCCTACCCCCAGAGCGTGAAATTGAATTTTGTATCGACCTTGAACCCGGTACAAAACCCATTTCCAAAGCCCCATATCGAATGGCTCCTATTGAACTTCAGGAGTTAAAGACTCAACTGCAGGAATTGTTAGACATTGGCTTTATTCGTCCTAGTACTTCTCTTTGGGGTGCTCCTGTTCTATTCGTTAAGAAGAAAGATGGGAGTATGCGACTTTGTATTGATTATCGGGAGTTAAATCATGTCACCATCAAAAATAGGTATCCATTGCCACGTATTGATGACCTGTTTGACCAGTTGCAAGGAGCCAAATTCTTTTCAAAGATTGATCTTCGTTCCGGATATCACCAATTGAAGATTAGAACCGATGACATTCCAAAGACGGCTTTCAGAACTCGGTACGGGCATTATGAATTCCTAGTCATGTCCTTTGGATTGACTAATGCTCCTGCTGCCTTCATGGATATGATGAACCGAGTATTCAAGGAATATTTGGATCACTTTGTGGTCGTCTTTATTGATGACATCCTTATTTATTCCAAAAGCCGTGAAGATCATGAGGAACACTTGAGGCTAATACTCCAAAAGCTTCGTGAATACAAGCTTTATGCCAAGTTGAAGAAATGCGAGTTCTGGCTTGAGGAAGTAGCATTCCTTGGGCACGTGGTATCAAGTCATGGAATATCTGTTGACCCAGCAAAGATTGAAGCTATTCAAAGCTGGGAGCAACCTAAATCAGTGACCGAAGTACGTAGATTTCTCGGCTTAGCTGGTTATTATCGGAGATTCGTAGAAGGGTTTTTTCGAATCGCTACTCCACTTACTCAGCTGACTCGGAAAGATACAAAGTTCGATTGGAGCGAGGAATGTGAGAAGAGTTTTCAAGAACTCAAGAGGAGACTCATTTCAGCACCTGTTCTGACAATACCATCTGGTTCGGAGGGATTTGTCATCTACAGTGATGCTTCAGGCAAAGGGTTAGGATGTGTTCTCATGCAACATGGGAAAGTCATAGCCTATGCCTCACGACAACTCAAAGAATATGAGAGAAATTATCCTACTCATGATCTAGAGTTAGTAGTTGTTGTTTTTGCACTTAAAATTTGGAGGCATTACTTGTATGGGGAGAAAGTGGAGATCTTTACGGATCATAAAAGCCTCAAATATTTCTTCACTCAAAAGGAACTCAACATGCGACAACGACGTTGGCTTGAACTGTTGAAAGATTATGATCATACCATCCAATACCATCCTGGAAAAGCAAACGTGGTAGCTGACGCATTGAGTAGAAGATCACATGCAAGTACGAGTGCGATATTGTCAACGCAAAGGCCCATTTTGTATGACTTGCAAAAGATGGAGATAGAGATAAAGACTCCAAGGACCCACATTATGATGGCGAATATACGAGTAGAACCGACTTTAATTGATAAAATTAAAGCTGCTCAAGTTACAGATCCGGAGCTGATGCGTATGAGGAAGAAAGTACAAGAAGGTACGATACCGGAAGCAAGAATCGATGAAGAAGGAATACTTCGAGTCAACTCCAGACTTTGTGTTCCTAACGACCCTGATTTAAAGTATAAAATCATGATGGAGGCGCACAACACACCGTTTGCAATCCATCCTGGGAGTACCAAAATGTATCATGATCTTCGACATACATTTTGGTGGGGCAATATGAAGAGAGAGATAGCGCTTTTTATCTCAAGGTGTCTAACGTGTCAACGAGTCAAGACGGAGCATCAAATACCAAAAGGACCATTGCAACCACTTGAAATTCCAGAATGGAAGTGGGAGCACATTACCATGGATTTCGTTACTGGTCTTCCCAAAGTTTCTCAAGGCATAGATGCGATTTGGGTCATTGTTGATAGATTGACCAAGTCTGATCATTTCTTACCGATACGAGAAACTTATACACTTGAACGTCTTGCTCGTATGTACATAAACGAGGTTGTAAGATTGCATGGTATGCCAGTATCCATAGTTTCTGATCGAGACCCAAGATTCACTTCGCGATTTTGGGTTAGTTTGCAAAAAGCTATGGGCACAGATTTACGATTTAGCTCGGCATATCATCCTCAAACGGACGGACAGTCAGAGAGGACTATTTAAACTCTTGAAGATCTATTAAGACTCTGTGTCCTTGATTTCAAGGGAAGTTGGGACAAGTTATTACCATTGGTGGAGTTTTCCTACAACAATAGTTATCAAGCAAGTATTGGCATGGCTCCGTTCGAGGCGTTGTATGGAAGAAAGTGTCGTTCTCCAGTATGTTGGGATGAGGTGGGTGAAGCAACGTTGTTGGGACCGGATTTGGTACGTATGACTACGGAAAAGATTCAAACGATCCGGAAACGTATAAAAACCTCACAAGATCGACAAAAGAGTTATGCTGATCTTCATCGAAAGGACGTGGAATTCGATATAGGAGATCATGTGTTGTTACGTGTTGCTCCATGGAAAAGAGTTACAAGATTTGGAAAGAGAGGAAAGCTCAATCCTCGATTCATCGGCCCATTTTTAATCCTCGATCGAGTAGGAACTGTGGCCTATAGACTCGCTTTACCGCCAAGTATGTCTCGTGTTCATAACGTTTTTCACATATCCATGCTACGTAAATATGTGAAAGACCCGAACCACATTATTGAGTTAGAACCGGAAGAAATAGCGGAAGATTTAACGTATGAAGAGGTTCCTATTCAAATCTTGGATAAGAAGGAACATATTTTACGCACCAAGGTTATACCTCAAGTCAAAGTTTTGTGGAGAAACCACGATGTTGAGGAAATGACTTGGGAGTTAGAATCTGAAATGAAATCAAGGTATCCTTACCTCTTCGACATACCAGGTACGTACCCTAATTTCGAGGGCAAAATTTCATAAGATGGGGAGGTTGTAAGACCCCAGTTTTTATAAATAAAGATGAATTTTTATAATTATTATTTTTGAATATTATGGAAAAAATTTGATATAATGTTATAGTTGTGGGTAATATTTATAAATTTTGCAAAGTACGCAAGTTGTTATAAAGTAGTCGTTTGGTCGGGGAATATTCTTTTTGTCGAGGAATATTCGTACGACGGCAAAATTATTGGTGGACCCCACAACAGAATTATTGTCGGACTGAGAAAACGACAAAAATATTTTATTAAAAATAACGGCGGAAGTTTTACCGTTGATACTGTTGAACTACTGGGTAGTAAAAGTACAGTAATAAGCGTTGTTGCATAGTAACACACGGTATTGATTATTGATATTTATGTGAGAAGTCGCTCAGTTTGATTCAATTATTGTCGATTAATAATATGAATTATTATAGTGATGATGACGTTTTGTTTTATTCGTATTATTAACGTAATAAAACAGAAACATCTTTTTATATAAAACAGAATACTTTATTAAAGTTATTTTATAAATAGAATATATTATATTTTATTATGCATAGTGTTGCAAAGTGCCTTGCATAGTGTTGCATAGTGTTTGTATAGTAAAAATCTTTTTATATAAATAGAATATATTTTATTTTATTTAAAAGATTTTTCTTTAAATATGGACCGTCAGATTAAAGTAAATCAATCTGGACCGTTCATGGATTAGTTACTATGCATTCCATTTTTCTATAAATAGAAGCTCATTCCTTCATTATTTTCTTACGAATTCACTGAACTCTAGAGAGAGAAACTATAGAGAGATAGAAGAAAAGCTTTCTGCTACTTAACTTTTCTTTTCCCATATCCAGTTTCTGTTACGGTAAGGGATATTATTCTTTTGTATTCAAGAAGAGAACTTCTGTTATTCCATTTCTTTATTGTTCTGTTGGAATAACCTGTATACGCGGTCTACCCTATACTTGGTGACATTCTTCTATTATTCTGTTGGAACATCCTGTCTGTGTGTTTTACACCGGACCTGGTTCCGTCTTTATTATTCTGTTGGAACATCCTGTCGGTGTGAATTTCACCTGACCTGGTTCCATTATTATTATTCTGTTGGAATAACCTGTCTGTGCGGTCTATCGCATGCATGGTGATTTCTTTTGTTATTCCATTCTTTATTATACTCAGTTGGATAAAACTTTGATTTCTATACTCCATGAAATTAGTGGAATATCCTTGACATTTGCGCTTCATCGAGTATCCTTTCATGGAAATATTCTTCTGATCATTCTTGAATTTTACACCACAAAATAGTATCGTGTTGACAATTTGGACGTTAATAATTCCTGGATAAAATAATTCTTGAACTTGTTTTATTGAATTCTTATATCATTGTCATCATCCTCTTATTTATATTTTTGAAAGTCATCTGTGGCCTGTAGAGCATGGATGGACTTGGTATGATTATGACCAGGGATTATTCGGTGTAATCATGACCGTAATGTTACAAATGATGTGGTAAAAGTCTCATTTGCCGTAGTGCATTGATGGACAGTTGTTGGCATGATCATGACCATTGATGAATACACAAATATCCTTGGCCCGTAGTGCATGGAATTTGTGGTCGTGACCCTAATGAGTATCCTTGGCCGTAGTGCAGGGATGATGTGGATTATTTATTAAGCTGAGTCTCAGCGATAAAAGTGATTAAAAACTTTTTAAATCATAAAAGATAGTAGATTTTATTCTCTACTTGACTCTTTTAATGGATTGCTTGATCCACTGCTGTTAAACTTGATGTTGTTATATTTTATCAGTTTAATACTGTTGAAGGCTAACGATAATTTATTCTGCATTATCTTAGTCATAATATTTCTTACTGGGCTAGTTGAGCTCACCCTTTCTTTCACTATTCTCTTCAGGAAATGAGAACATAGCAGGGACGAGTCGGGGAACGGAGTAATGGTCCAGAGGATAGCATTAGTAGTCCTCACTATTCTGTGAAATAGTGTGACAATAATTGTATTGAGGACTCCTTTTGAGTTTGTATGATCTCTAGTAGACAATTATTGTATTCAAACTCACAGTTGTATTTTGTCGTATTATACACGACAGTGGTATTAGTAAGTTGTATTTGAATTCTGTACCATGTATCTGACAACTCAAGATGGGTGATGTATACCTAATTTTGGGGGCGTCACAGTCTTAATACAATAACATGATAATTTAAACATGAAAGGGACAAGCTAGTCGGTAGCCTTGCCCTTGCCCTTGTCTTTCCCCGATACACCTCCCTGTTCTACCTTAACTGAAAGGTTTTAAATAGCAAGAATGAGCACAAATTTGCCCAGCAAATAATATACAACGAGGGAAATACTTTTATAACACGAGTGTGAAATATCGAAGTATCATCTCTAAGATAGTTCAGAGTTTCAGAATAATATCATAAATAACAAATATCAACAATTCTTGAAATAAGAACAACAATTCGATATAAATCAACAGAGATATATGAATTCAAATGTTGTCAAGGTATCCGACTGGATAACAATTTATACTGAGCTGTCACTAAGGACTATTGCACATCTACTAGAACTACCAATATTAAACTGATAACCCAAAAGAACAAGTATTATAGAGTATCAGTCTACAATACTCCACGTTATGCATAACACCATAGTAATAATATATTCATGTGTTGGGGTTTCCAACAACATATTATCCCCTTACCATAAGGGTTGGCCAACTAAATTTTCATATTTCCGCACCAATCAATTGGTTTGGACAGTTTTATAAACATGCATATAGTCTAGCCAAATCGAATGGCATAGATACTTTAAATATTTTCAAGAACAAAACTAAGTTCATAGTAGTTTAACATAGTAGATCATTAAATAAGATAAGTTTACGATATTTGTTGAATAAATTAATGCAAGGTTTAGAATACTTGCACAATGGAAAGTAGGGTTCGGACACTTGCTTAATATAGATTTGAGTAAGGTTAGAGAAACTTGCTCAATAATAATTGGAATAAGTTTAGGGAACTTGCCTCAAGCGTAGTTTACCAAAATATCGCTTATCAATACACTTTCGAATACTAACATAAAGGGATACGCCTATAAGATATTCATTAGTTACTCACATTTGATAAACAATCTTGATAAATATAGTCCAAGTGTACACACACGACTCAATCACAAAACCTTATATATATGTTATTACGTTGCTCGGATCTATCGTTAGACTTCATCATTTTACAATACTTTGTTAATTCAAGCTAAGGTAGGTGTTATCATGAAAGGCTACTTCTGTCAGTGTGTCATGCACTGAAATAAACATAATGAAGTTATACTGCTAAATACTTCAGAAATCACAGAAGTCATTTTCCAAATTTACAGAATGGCGCGGTCGCGCCTGATTTGCACTAAGGAGACGCGTGGCCGCGCGGCTCCAGTTCAAATCAGGACTGAGAAATTATTTGCTTGGCCTAGTCTTGAATATCCTTACACACATAACACATATTATCATGTTAAGGGTCCTTTTGCATTTTCCTAATTTAATCTAGGTCCCGTTTTGCATAATATGGTCCTAAGTTTGGACATCTCACAATTTAAGGCCATTTAAGGTTATAAAATCACAAAGTCCAACATGCTTGATTCTTTAAATGTATAAAATAGTCATATAACTCATTTTAAGCATGCTTGTGAGTATTCATATCACATACGTGTATTTAACATCGTTTTGATTTGAAATATGCTTCGTTTATGATTTCCTTGAATTACGATACTTAAGCATGGTATATATATATATATATATATATATATTTATGATACATGTGTGCATCTAAGGGTATCATCTAACATGCTCATAATCATCATATTCTAACTTTCAAAGTTTTACATCATCATTCACGTTCAAAGTTCTCATTTTCATTAGCAAAGCTTACTAATAAGCCTAACATGCTCATGCTTCAATATGAAATTCATATACTTAAGTTAATATGTCCGACATGCATTTCAAAACCATACTAACATGCTTGCAAGATCAAAATGTGCATTACTTCAAGTTCATGGTTTCTAGTTTTCCAAATTTTGAAGTTTTCTTGAAAACTTAACTTAAATCAAGCTAAAACAATGTATTATATTCAAAACAATATCTAACCACATGCTAGGGTTATTTATATACTTAACCTAACTATCATAGCATGCTCAGAACAAATCTGGAGTAGCAACTCAGCATCTAAGAACAGCACCACGCGTAGCCACGCGGTATTAGCCTATGAAAGTGGCGCGGGCGCGCCACTTCGAGCAGACTGAAAAAAATGGCTCTGCATAAGCAGAGCCTTGACATAATAGATGCTACACCTGCAACCAGACTAACTACCATGTTCCAAAACATGAGTACCAACTCAAATAACATAATAGCATGCTCTTCTACATCAATTAACAGAGAATTCAACAAATTCTAGAATTTGACAAACTAAAGAATTAAGAACATAGAAATAGAATGTTATACCTCTTGAAGCTCAATTGAGTTCCCTACAATTCTCAGACCCTCTCTTAACTGACAAGCAATTCTCCCTCTCAACTTGGACTTCACAAATAATTCTCAGCAACAAGAAATGAAGAAGTGTAGTTGCTATTTATAGAAGAATACAAATCTACACATTGCATTTTCCCATTGAATCAAACTCATGTGTTAAAGGATTGCATTGAGGTTAAGAAGGAGTTGTTAGATTGGTTGTTAGAACTCATCATGATCACCACTCCCCTCCCCCCTAGGATTATGAGCTAGAGAGTTGGAAGAAAAAGAAATAGGCTAGCCTTTTTGAAACTCACGTGATTGAGAAATGAGAGGTAAATGGGACAATCGTTTTTGGACAATCCAATATAACTAGTATTCTTGTATACTCCTTCACATTCTCACTCTTATGTTATATTTTTAATACACATCTCAACCATGTATTATAACCTAATGTCACAACATGACCTAATATTTTAAGGTGGTAGATGTTATGCAACATACATATAATTCATGTACATTTTATCAAAATGATAGTTTACAATGTGTTCATGGTATATTAATTTAATACATACCCACATACATATTGTCACATAGATAATGTATTTATAACATATAGTTCCAATATATTTAATCATAATGCCCATACAATATAGTTGTAAATGCACATAACCGCTAATATAATATTATTTAACAATTAATAGTAATCACGCATTATTAGTTAATTACTAAAAATTCAATATTCTATCACAACCATCATCAATTAATTAATATAATCAATAATTGATCCTTATTATTAAATAATTAATATGTCACACATCAATTATCAACTAATAGTATACTACCACAACAATTAACAATTAATATACTTAATTGCTTACTTTATAATCCCTTCGTTAATTAGTATTACTGTTAATATTTTCCATCACCATGCCCCACAAGGCTTCAATGAGTTTATCACAAAACTCCACATATCCTCAATTATTCCGTTATTTAATATAATTGAGTTATCTCATTTCATAACACGAAATCGTTCATATTCAAATAAATATTTATTTCTATTAATATATTTATTTAATAATACGTGGAAATTCTTGGGTATTACACCCTTTCTCTCTAAAATCTCTGAATTTCATTGCTAGATCAAACACAAAATCAAGCCCCACTATCTCCTCTATCAGATCATAATCATAGAATCAAGATTTGTTTATAGTGAGGTATAAAACCTAAACCAAAATCTGTTCTTAAATGATGTGTTAGAAGTTATGTTTATGTGTTGTAATATGTTCTATGTAATTAATGTTAATCAGTGATCTGGGTTGATAGATGTTAGATCCAAAACATCTATAGGCTCAGATTTGAAGATTTCAAGAATCTGGAAATCTGGAAATTTGTGTCTGACAACCGATTGTCAGACCTCATAGATCTTTGTATGTTATGTGTTTTTGTTGTTTAAGTGTTTGATCTTTGTAGTATGCTATGAGGTCTTTCATCTGGAACTCGAATCAGGTCAGATCTGTTGTAGATTGAAAGTTATAGGTGGTCAAACAAGGTTGACCGATCATGGAAATGAAATTCTGGGCAACCCAGTTTACCTAGAAAGGTCTGACAGCCAATTTTAAAGGCTTTAATCTTTCTGTGTTTAAGTGATTTTGCCACGTTATTGTTTTGATCTTCTAGACTGGTATAAGTACTACACAATCATGCCTTTATATCATCCATATCTTGTATAGAATCAAATTTATTAAGGGTCAAAGTATGGTTGACCACCTGTTCTGGCAATTTTCTGGAAAACCTAGATGGTTGATGAACAAGGTTTTTGACATGGTTTGATCATGCCAGATCTTGTTCATGTAATGTTGTTAGAGTGATATAGTGTTAAAGAAATGGACCTTGACATTTCGGCTACATGTTTGAACCTTTATAACATATTAAGAAAGCTTGGAACCTAGAGATTCAAGGGCTCAAAATGAGACCCATGAACTATTATTCATTTCCGGGTTAGCCTCTGACATGAGATTGTGAGACTTATAACTGACTAATCTTATGTAGTTTGGCTAGGAAATCAGTTTGTGTGTGTACCATGACATGAGTACTACATGTTTAATACCTTAGCTGACCAGAAAACATAACAACCAAAGATCTAGCTCCGATCAAACATGACCACTTGAACACTGACTTGTCAGTGTTCTTGAGCTCAAGAACACCAACCACGATAGAAACCGTCGCTAAAGCCTTTAGCGACGAGTTTAATTATTTTAGTTTTCTAATTTCCAAAAAAATCATTAAAAATAGAAAATAATTTCTAAAAATTACAAAAAATAGTTTTAAAAATTATTTTAAATTATGAAAATTAACTTTTAATAATTTGACATATTTTTCATAAATATTAGTATTTATTTGAATAATATTTATATTTAATTTATTTAATAAATGCATTAAATAAATTAATTAAAAATTATTTTATTATATTAAAAATCATTTTAAATGATAATAAGGTATTTAAAAATATTTTAAGTTATAAAATATAATTTTTAATATTTTAAAGCAAATTTCATTAATTAATTAATAGTAATGATATTAGATTTATTTAATAATTATGTTAAATAAATTAATTTAAAAATTATTTTAATATTAGAAAAATTATTTTAAATGAAAATAAAGAGTTTTAAAATATTTTAAGTTAAAAAATATAACTTTTAATATTTAAAGGTAAATTTCATTAATTATTTACTATTAGTGATATTAGAGTTATTTAATAATTATATTAAATAAATTAGTTTAAAAATGATTTTTAATATTATAAAAATCATTTTAAATGAAAATAAGGTGTTTAAAAATATTTGAAGTTATAAAATATAACTTTTAAAGGTAAATTTCATTAATAATTTAATATTAAATTATATTAGAGTTATTTAATAATAATATTAAATAAATAATTTAAAAATGGTTTTATTGATTTAAAAATCATTTTAAATGGAAATAAATGAATTAAAAATATTTTAAGTTATAATAAAAGACTTTTAATATTTTGATAAATAATAAATTAATATTCTAATATTAATGGCAATTATTTAAAAATAATTTTAAATGTTTCAAAATTCATTTAAGGGTAATATTAATGTTTTAAAAATACTTTGAGTTATTATAAATAACTTTAATATTTTTGCAATGCTTTCATTAATAATTTAATATTAATTAAATATTAATTATAATAGAATTATTTAATATTTAAATCATTTAATAATGATTTTAGTGTTTGAAAAATCATGATAAATTATAATAATTATTTAAAAATTATTATAAGGCTATGAAAAACAATACAACTGATATTTAAAATATCTAAAGGAATAATGAACTACACAATAGAGTCTTAGACTTTATAATTATCCGATAAAGCCGTCGGTACATCGAAATGTTTCAGAAATTGACCCGGACTTAGATAATTTGACTAGACTAGTGTCTGTTTGTGATCCAATAACTGTTAAACATGTGTGACAATGTGATTAGGTTATGTACTGACTGCAATAAATAGTACTATGTGTTATGATATGTTATTCTAATTAATATAATGATCTTATTAATGATAGGTAGCGGTATAAAAGATAAAACTAAGTTGGGTATTTGTAAGCAGCAGACCAGAAAAGTATCTTAACTTTGCATTTCCTTTATGCAATGGACATGAGTAAGAAAGTTTCAGAATTATATTATTATTATGCCAGATTATTAACTCTATTATTATCGATATTATATCCAATAAATTGTATTCATACAAGTTCTTAAATTATCCGATCATTGTTTATTAACATAGTATTATACTATAATTCAGATATTTATTATGTTTGTTAATTTCTAAACATGGTTATACAAGTGTCCTCACTTGGATAATCATTGTATTTAATCACATGTTGATACATATTTATTAAATTCCAGTATGTATACATTGACTTCAAAGTCGTCTAAGCTATTTGACCTAGCTAGACACAGATTTAGAAATATCGTTGAACATGATAAAACTTTATTGTATCCAATCAAATTACTTTAGTTCGGATTCCCGACTAAGTATGAAAATCCCTAATCTGGGAAAAACTTTTGTGCGCCAAAGGCGAATAAGATGAATGATAATATCGTTCTTGCATGTGGTATTGATCAATACCGTGCACATTAGACAGATCACCCTCGTGCCCGTAAGTTATTACGGTTGGCAGATGAAGTTCTGCTAAACCTTATCTGTGAGACCCCTGATTTTATGAATAAATATTTAATTTTCGCGAAATAAATTTTTTAATATTATGGTGTGGATTTGATATAATGTTATAGTTGTGGATAGTATTTATAAATTTTGTAAAGTAAGTAAGTGGTTATATAATATTCGATTGGTCGGGAAATATTCGTTTTAATAGGGAATATTGTACGACGGCACAATCATTGGTGGACCCCATAATGGAAGTATTGTCGTAGTTAAAAAACGATAAAATTATCTTTCTATAAAAAATTAACGGTGGAGGTGTTACCGTTAAAACTGTTGAACTACCCGGTAGTAAAAGTACAGTAATACGTGTGGTTGCATAGTAGGACACGGTATTGATTATTGATACTTACGTGAGAAGTCACTCAGTTATACTCAATTATTTCTACAGTAATTGCTACATCATATCTCTCATATTATTGATTCAATTATTGTTACAGTATCATCTGCAAAATATGTTATATTATTAAATCAATAATTGAGACGGCAAAGTTATTCATATTATTATTTGTAATATTGACAATGTTTAAAAGTTCTGCCAATGAGAGGTTTGATCACCTGATTGCGCGTCAATAAGGAGAAATCCTTATCGGAAAGCCTCCTCTTTGCTGGGAACGACCTGGTTGTTAAATATTGTGAATTATAATATTAATGATAAATAAGTTCGTGTTGATTAAAGATGAATTTTATAGTTCCATTGTGTAGGAATTATTTGTGTTAGTGGAAATTGACATTTGTTTCGATAATAATCTATGTCGGGAGGTTATATTGTTCAATCGAGTATTCGGGGAACTTTTCGTCACTACAAAAAAATGGGCCTTTAGCAACAATTTTTCGGGCAACGACTTTATAAAGTCGTTGCTAAAAGTATATGTTTAGCAACGAAAGTTGTCCTTCATTGCAGATTGTGTCAGGCTTTTACTTTTTGCAACGAAATTCATAAGTCGTTGCAAAATGTTGTTGCTAATTCATTGGCGAGAAAAAAGTTCGTTAGAAATTCGTTGTAAAATTTTCAGCCACTTGATTTTCCGTCATCGTGGGCAACGAAAGTTTTTTTGTTGCTAAAAATGGGGCTTTAGCAACGATTTTTCAGGCAACGACTTTATAAGTCGTTGCTAAAAGTTTATGTTTAGCAACGAAACTTGTCATTCGTTGCAGATGTGTCAGACTTTCACTTTTTGCAACAAAATTCATAAGTCGTTGCAAAATTTGGAAACAAAATTCGTTAGAAATTCGCTGCAAAATTTTTAACCACTTGATTTCTCCTCATCGTAGGCAGCGAAAGTTTTTTTGTTGCTATATTTCGTTGCTTAATATAGACCACATTCATTGGCAATAATTTTTATTTTCATTGCATATTTTATACAACTTTTTGTAACGACTATTAAAATGTTGCCTTAAATTAAGATAATCCCAATAAGTATGTTTTTGTAAGACCATATTTGGTATTCGGATAATTGTCAAAAAATATTCGTATTTAGTATTTAAAAATTATGTCCAAATGCGGAACATATTTGAACCTATGACCTATCATTTGGAACTTTGGTCATTTGACCGCTGGAGCAACACAAGTTATATGTTAATATCTTACAAGGATTAATATTTATATCAAAACATGAGATTTCCCCCATATATTCATTTCTTCTCCTTCACTACATACCATTAATATAATCTCAAGAAGTTATAAACTACAATAATAATAATAATAATAAAAATAATAATAATAATAATAATAATAATAATAATAATAATAATAATAATAATAATAATAATAATAACAACAACAACAACAACAACAACAACAACAATAATAATAATAATAATAATAATAGTACTAATAACAATAATAATAATAATAATAATAATAAAATAATAATAATAATACTATAATTTCTGCTTATATATGTCAAATACTTACAAAATTATGATATTTATTTTAACTGTTCTTTAATTTATTTATTTTGCCTTGGAATATAGTATAAGTTATTCTTTTCAATTATTTTCTTCTTTTGCAGCAAATAATTAATGGGCGATCGAACACTTTTTTGATGGAAATTGATAATGAAATAATTAAATGACGTATCGATGATCAATACATAGAAGATTATAATGTAAATTAATAGCCAAGTTAATTAATTAGTTTTTTAATATTCGACATTTTAAAATAAGGAATAATTAATGCTATTATTTCCCGAAAATCTACTGCTTTTTTATTTTGTAAAAAAAACAGAATTGATATAATAATTAGCGCTTGTGGAAAAAAGGAAAAAAAAAAGAAGTAAAACAGGTCTTTTCATACTAACGATCTTATATATCACAGAATAAAATGACAAATTAGTGTGTTGTTATTATAAGATAATATATTTGTATTTCATGCATAAATATTTATATGACTATTTGTTTATAAATATTTATATGAATATTTAGAGATAAATTTATAAATATATATATATATATATATATATATATATATATATATTAAAATATTCATAGTTACGTTATATAAATATTCATAGTTACTTTATATATATTTAGTTTAATGTGGAGATTTAAGATGGGTATATATATAGGGAGCCCTTCCATAGCAGCCGGTTGCAATGAGTACTGTGCAACACCTCCTTTTTGGACCGTTGATAAATTGAATTGATGGTTGCGATTAACTTTTCTAATTGATAAGCCGGCACAGGGAGTTGTGCCTAATTATTTACATGTACCGGCTTCTATTTTAATAAGTAAGGCCCACGTAAAATTATATTATCAGTATAGTTATAAAAAATGAATATTTATTATTAAAATAATCCGACCGGTAGAGCTTGTACCGGCTTCATACTTTTTTTTTATTTCTCCATTACGGCCGGTAGAGCTTGTACCGGCTTCATACTTTTTTTTTATTTCTCCATTATATGTCATGACTCAGCACATTAAAATAGAATAAAAAAATAAAATAAATTCCGGCCGGTACAGGCTGATACGGCTGGCATTAAAATAATAAAAAAAATTCCGACCGGTACAGGCTGATACGGCTGGCATTAAAATAATATTAAAATGCCGGCCAGTACAGGCTGATACGGCTTGAAATAAAATAATAAAAAAATTCTGACCGGTACAGGCTGATACGGCTAGCATTAAAATAATATTAAAATACCGACCGGTACAGGCTGATACGGCTTGCAATAAAAAATTGAAAAAAATAGCCGGCCGGTACAACTTGTCACGGCTGACAATAAAAAATTAAAAAAATAATTTTATTCAAGCAATTCGCTGCTAAACAGATTCGAACTCGCAACCTCAAACTCCATACACTAGTCATATGACCACCCGAGCACCACGGGCCTAGCTGCTAATTTCAACCAAGGATATATCTTTATATTAAAACTTCACCATCCCCCAAAATCTATATTCTTGCATTATTATTATATTACGATTTATTATTATTAATAAGTCTATATAATACATATGGGGGTTTTCTATTTAGAAATAAGTTAATATCTATATTTATTATTATCACCTTTAATATTTTTTCTTATTTTTATAATAATATCAATAAAAGGATTATTAATATATTAAAAAAATATCATTCTTTAATAAAATATAAATAATGATTTTATATTCATGTATTACTATTATTATTATATTCATGTATTACTATTATTAAAAATAATATTAATAATGATTTTTAATATTAATATAAATAATGTGATTATTAATATTAGTCCGAATAAAAATATCCATACAGTTCAACAAAATAGATAATTTTTTTTCGTATTAATAATATGAAGTGGTTTTATGTGATTCAATAATATTCATATTACTAAGTTATGAATTTGAAAATCCCATAAAGTTCAACCAAATAGACATTCTTATTAATTAATATGTATATTAGATAACGTTGGATAAGTTCTATATCTCAGAGGCCGAAAGTAATCTTGCGGATTTCTTGTAGAGCTCCCATGCGACGCGGTAACGAAAGACTGTGACATCTTCCAAGGACCACTTCTCTTCAGAAATATTACCATTAGCCCTAACGAAACAGTCAACATACTTGTATACAAAAATGCCACAGTCTGAGTTGTTGTGTTGTTTTGGTCGAATCTTTAAGGTCTGTACAGTAGAATTACCGCTGGGCCACTCACACATCGGATTACCATTTCGCAAACAAAATGGTATCAAATGTACCTGCATGTACAAAGTAGTTGGTTAAATAATTTTTTAATATTAAAGGACATTATAAAGTTAAAATATTTTAAAATTAAACATACCGCAACTTTTAACGAATTTTGAGTACATTTCATGTAACTTAATATACATAGTGTCATTGTAGTGCGGGTCAATTATGGTAACCATCCAATCTTCAACTGCGAATAGGAACAAGACAAAATGGTGTTGATTGGTACTACACACCGACATGAATATGTATTTGCATTCGTGTAAAGGTGGACCAATATCTTGGTTAACATACGGTTTGCATAAACTCCATACAGTAGCAACAAGATGCATGAAGAATGAATTCATGAAACCAAATTAGGACCACCTTTGTATTCCCCGCAACCTGTAGTATTCCTCTCTATCTCGTAGCAACAACATATAA